>JAPYYS010001047.1:0-28877 GCA_030522525.1 Campopleginae sp. 14b
GTTAGTCCCAATCGAAAGGAAAAAATAAATAAAAAATATGGGAACCAACAACACCTTCGAAAATTATATCGTCGACGAATTATTAATGTTAAAAAAATTGAAAATATTCAAAAACAGTTGGGAAACGCGCTCCTTGCTGTGAAAGTGTCTCGTAGCGAACTCGCTTGACTTTGACACTAGCGTAAATGTACTTGTCTCGAGTCGCTACCGCGACTCTTGATTCAAATTTTTCTTTTTCCGTCAAGTCATTTTTATTCCCAATCGCGTGATAAATTAATTTTCGATAAATTTTTTTTTCTTTTTACATTTCGCAAAAAATTCATTTTTCTCTCAAAAGCAATTTTTTCTGCATTTTTTTTCCAGAGCTCACTGATTGCGATGCATAAAAAAAAATTCCGTAAATTGTGGAGCTGACCGAAAGTGCTGTAACGCGAGAGTGATTTTTGTGGAACAAAAATAATGTTGACCAGCTGCGTTTTTTAATAAATTTCGTTTCGGGACGCGGACGATCGAATGATGAAAAAAAAAAAAAAAAATGGAAAAAACAAATGTTCGTGTCACTGGGAAGATTCGCAAACGCGCAAAGGACTGAAAGGGATGTAAACAAAAATGCATATTCAGTTGGATGTAACGTTGTTGGACAAAATGACAAATTTGTGTCATGGCCCATGAACGATGGGGGTGGAGAAAAAAATATAAATAAAAATCTAACAATATAGAGTAAGAGATTTTGGTGAATTTTTGGTCATGGCCACAATTTACCATATTTATCGTAGCAGAAAGAAAAAGGAAGAAAATCATGTGGAAAGCTTCTCGCAATCACATTCGCACTAAATATATCGGTTGGCAAATTAAATTCGAGATTTAAAATGCAAATTCATTGAAATGGAAGTCCTCGTGGTAGCGCGCAAAAATCATTACGAAACGGCTAACTTTGTGCAAATATGGACTGTGTTTGATGACGAAGGGGCAACCGAGCGCGAACGAGATCCGTTATTATTTTTACCTTTATTCCTCGATGCTTCTCTCTCTCTTTTTATAATTATTTGGGCTGCTCTTTTGTTGCCAGGATTCACTCATCCAACGGCTAAATCTTTATTGCCTTTTATTCCAACGATCATACAAATAAAACGCGTTAACAAAGCTTTATGAATATTTCCGAAATATTTGAAAGCCTCGACGGAAAATTCGATTTAATGACCCCACCGAAAAGTTGCTACTCCCGTCCAAAAAGAAGTGAGTTGGATTTTATTTTTTCCATCATTCGAATAGACAAAAAGAAGTCTGCTCGATTTCCCACTAAAACTGATTAATTTTTTTTTCTTTTACTGCTCTATTTTCCATGGTCCAGAACGCTTCCTGTTTCCAAGAGAAAATCCACCGCAGCTCCTTGATTTTCAGGCCAACGAAGAGATCGAGAAAGAGCGAGAAAGAGGAAGAAAAAGAAGAAGCTCGGAAGGAGGAAGCAACGACGAGGTGTGAACTCGCACTTGCTTGACGTGTACACCACAAGAAGGGAGAAGATGCTGATGCGGAAGCAAAGCCAGACAGACATGGACGGCAAAGCCAAGGGCTTCATTATTCAAAGGGTGTCAGGCGTCTTGGGTTCTGCCGGTCCGTTGATCGCGTATTAAGTTGACGGGGCCCACGTTAGAAACGTCACAGATAAAACGAGAGTGCAAGAAGATGAGAACGAGAAATTGTTCTCGAGGTGAATGTTGGAATATTAATCGCTCCTAACTGTTCAGAAAAATCCATCGAGAAGAACATTGTTAAATTAAAAAGAAAAAAAAATTGATGGATAGCTACTTTTTATTAAATCCGGAGTCTCGGATTTGGCGGATGAGCAGATTTTCAAAGGTGGTACCGGACCGAGTAAGAGGAAATAAAAATTTGGAGGAATTTAGGAAGAACCGAAAGAGGTGTCATTTTCTCTATTGAAGAATGGGATACATAGTGGATTCTGGAGAAAAAAAGTATGAGAGGAAGGATCACTTTGGAGAAATCTGGTCGCTGGTTATGTCAAACGTGAAGGATAAAATATGGATGAAGGAAGATGTAAAGACTGGAGAAATATAGTGAGGGAGAGAAGAAGATGAGGAGGTTTATGTGCTCGGAGTCATCGGCTCGGAAGGTTCCTCGTAGCAGACACGTCGGGAGATATAGTAAAAGTGGTCGTGGAAGGGAGAAGGAAGAAGAGATGGAAATACATCGATGATCTTTGCCAGCCGAGAGGGCCCATAAAGGGTAGTACACATCGAAGGTATATAGAAGTAAAGTACCAAGAGTCTTTGCTCTACGACATGCCTGCATGCTTTCTGGCAGTGCAGAAAGAGACATGAGGAGTTGGATTGAGGAGGGAGTTTTGTGTGCCATAGATATCGCTCCGTATGTGCCTGGAAGGCGAAAGCTCGAGGCAGTCTCCGCAAGGGAGAAAGAGCGCGAGGGATGGAGAAGGAACATTCCTTTGGCAATAGAGATCCTCTTCTTCGTAGGGTTATATTCACTGTGCGATATTTCATGGAGCGTGCTCGAGGCATGAGTTTGGCAATGGATGGAAAGAGGTGTGCGTATGAGGATTGCGGCCTCTGGTAGATAGATCCCTGACGACATATGAGGAAGGGTGTGTTGCTTGTATCGCATGTTCGCGAGTGGGCACATAGACTGGCAAGCATGTCTTTGGCAAGCGTTAGCTCCTCCCGTCATTCAAATAGAAGGTGCGCAAAGAGGACCAAAAGAGAAAGAGACGTCGAGAGATGTGTGTAGGGGAATTGTGAATCTCTGCTGTGTTATGGATATCCGAAAGAGAGAGCTCCCACGTAAATGGAACTGTGATCCACGAGCTACGAATCTGCACTGGTGCTTGTAGAAAGCAGTCAATCTTACAGAAGAGCGATCACAGAATGATGCCGCAAACAGTGATGCCTAGACCTTGTGAGCTTCGTCCTCAACGACGATGCTCATAGCAAGAGAAAGAGAGAGGGAGGGAGACTCGAGCAAAGGGGAGGATACGAACGTGACGAGTCTTCTTGTAAATCGCATCACAGATCAAACAGGCAAGCTTGTATATTAAACGTAACATCGTATATACGCTAGGTGCACGAATGAGCGATCCTTCTGCCGCGTTTCTATTCCTCAAACCTACCCTCAACGGGTCAAACTACTTCTGCGTCACTTCTCACGAGCATACAGCGTCTACGGCTATATAAATTCATGTGCATGTTTGTTTTGTAACATAAAATACATTTGGTAATCCTGTGTGAAAAGAAATCCTAGGTGACACGGATGGTTAAAGTGGTAAAGTTGATTCTTGATCGTTTTCAAGGCAAGGCAACCCCCTATTTTTCCAATCCACCGTCTTTTTTCAATTTCAACGATTACTTGTCACCCCCTCTCCATATTATAGGCGTAGAGATATTGTCATATTGTATCCATCATGTTTTGAAGTCGGTCCTCACCGGATTCTTATTTCTTTTTTGTGATTTTGCCTTAAGGCTCTAGGCAAAGCTCAAATGAATAAACAATCAATCAATCAATCATACACCTTTCTCATACCCATGATATCATGATGACCCCAATTTTTGAAAATTCATATCTCCGGTAAAATTGAACGGAAAGGGTTCAACTTGGGCTCATTCTCTTCGTTTTTAAATGCAGGATCACTTGAGCCTGGGACAATTTCGCTTCAAGTCAAATAATTAGTCGAAACTGCGGTAAAACGATTGAAAAAGTCAAAATGCTTGGGAAAAATGGAGTTCTGTATGGGGAGACCTAATGAGGACTTGGAAAATGTCGATTCGGTATTTCGTTCGATCGTTACTTAAGTCAGCGAAGAGTGAGCATGACTTACCTGGCTCAAAGGACGAATTCTTTCATGAATAGATTTTTCCGCCTGTAGAGCCGAGGGTGGAGGATGATCGGGTGTCGGTGGTTGAACGTAGTGAGTCGGACTGGTGGGAAGTGTCATCTGGACGCGTTTGAGTCTTTTGTCGGTAGCCTCGCGAGTTTCATCAAAGCCAAGGACATCGGCGCCTGACTCTCGTATCTGATCTTCGAGCAGACTCTCCTGAGAGGATTTGAGAGTGAGAAAAGCGTTGGAAACGAAGATGCGATCGTTGGGACCACCGCCGCCCTCGCTGCACGGTGATTCGTCGACGCAACCTGCACTTGTGTCAAGCTCGTAATTCTCGTAAGCTCGTTCACAATGTCGTCGAAGTTTTCTTCGTGGATTGAGAAGCTTGATCGGTCTATCGCCGTACATGGAAGTTATGGCGACTGGTTCAACGTCAGGATCGCGTCTTTCCCCTGCGCTACTATGGCGCGATTTCATGTCAACATATTGGTCGACGCTGCGAGTCACGTGACGCAAGTGATCGCGACGAGTCTGAAGTTGCTCGAGGTCAATGTGACTACGGGCACCGCTACGGGCGAGAAACAAGTACTCGTAATTACTCGGACCCAGGGTACAGTCCGCCGACAAGGACATCTGGGTCTGGAGATGCGTCGGTGATACCGAAAGATTCCGCCTCGGTGGTTTCTTTGGGGGGGTTGGCTGAAAAGACAACATCCAGAGTTTGGTTAGAACGAGAAGAAGGCTGTGGGTCTATCTGACCCACAGCGTTTTCCAAGTCGTTTTTTTTGTAGGCCTAAATTTATATTTTGACGAAAACGAAAATGAAATGTTATCCGTTGCCAAACCATAGGTACCAAAAAATAGTTCGGGTCAAAATGACCCAGTGTGCATCTCAGGGGTTATTAAGTTCACCAGTTGATAATCTGATGCCAACTCGATGTGGGGCAGCCATTTTCGATGATTTGGTTTCATAATGACGAGGACCACGTAAAAGGAGGACATAAGATGGATGAATTTTCTTACCGAGACTTTACTGTTGGATGCGGAACTGTGCTGGGAACTGGAGAGCGGTGCCATAGGCAAGTAAATCCCGGAAGTGCCGGAATCGTTGGGCAAACACCGCCTGTCTCTAGGGCTTGGTCCTCCGACGCTGGAGGAAGAAGAAACGCTCAATTGATCAGATTCTCTGCCACCACCATATCCCGGAGGCAATGTTAAGGACAGATCTTCCGAGGCGTAACTACTCTCGTTGGTCATTCCACGTGGCGCTGGTGGAGTCTGATAAAGCCCGCTGTCAGACCCCCTGAACAATAAAACTTGGAGTTTTCAACTGAACGCGATTCTTGCATCGCTTGATCGGCAGTCGATCGAGCCAAAGCCAGGGGCGCAGTTCATTTTGCAAGTAACGATACATCGAAAAAACTATATGTACTTACCCGCACGTCTAGACATTTCCAAAATGACTCGAAAAAAAACTTTTGTCCTTTTCGATCAAATTCCAAAGATTTGGAATGATCGCAGTAAAAAAAGTGCCAACTAAGGCCTACGACTCTGTTGCTTATTCGAGTTAGCAGTCAAAAAGCACAAAAAGCGTTGCACAGTGTACTGCGAGATGATGGATAGTGTGAAAAGTATAAGAAGGTAAACAAAGAGGGAAAAGGATAAAAGAAGTTAGTGTATGTGTAAGAGGAAACAAAAAGACGAAGAATGAGGCGATTGAAGGACGAAGCGCGCAGAGAGTGTATTAAGGAGTCCCTACCGTAGTGTATCTTTGGGTGATAGCGGTGTTGTGTCGGTTGTAATGTTTAGTGGCTTGTCATCGGGTGTTTGGTCGGAGCTTGCGAGGGTATTAATAGAGTTGAGTGTGTCTGACATGGACATGAAGACACTGTCGAATAGAGAGCTTGGATCTGAGAATTCGTCGGTCATCAGGAGTTGTCCTTTGCTGCTCGTTCCGTCAAGCACATTGTATTCCAGATCATCCTCGCTGAAACCCGCCCAATGAGCCTTGTCAAGAGAATCTGACGAGAATTTACAGGGATCTAGTCTAACGGTTGGACCGGACAGGTGGATGAGACCCGAATCTTGTCAGAAAACGAACCATTTCGGATGACCAACGTTTGAGGAGTTGAAGGAAGCGACTAGTCTAAAGAAGAGGAATGATGAGAAAAAAAAGAAAGAAAACGTGATTCATGTTCTGGCGCGTTTTTTTTTGCTCCAAACGCTTCAGGGAGTCTTCCACCGTTTGCTACAAAATGGTTATTAGTTTTATGCTGAAACGGTAGCTAACATTTACATTGTTTAACGTGATGGATTCATTCGCAGGCAGAAGGTGAATAAACGTCGAGGGAGTAACTGTTGGATACTGTGGCTGTGCTATACCGGTCCAGCCAACGAATACACCGATTCTGGTGAAGGAATGTACTATGTGGCGCGTTCAAGAGGCTAGAGCTGGTAGTGGTGGTGATGCCGGTGGCTTAGCATCATATGCCATGATATCAAGAGAGGCTGCGAGGGTGTTTGACGTTACTCGGAGACTAGCATGTAGTATAGGAGAGAAAACAGCGTTGGCAGAATCACGTAAAATTTGAAGATGAAGGGACGGACACATAGTCGCTGAGCGAGCAACGGGAGGTACAACCGGCCAGCTGGGTTTGGCGAGTCTGGTTTTCTCTGTTCGTCGAAATGAGAAGAAGCGAGGGTGACCCGAGGCGCGCGCGAGGAGCGAGCGGTCGGCCGAGCCAAGCATCGGACTCCCACACTGCCTACATCAGGAAAATTAAACCAAGCGAAGCGATGCTTAATACGCTGGGGTTGCAAGAGAAGGAGGAAAAGAGATGGAGCGCTCTTGCTGTCCGCGGTGTTTCTGCTGTTGCCGCTGGCCTATTCCACCTTCGACTTCCCTTCTGGACCTGAGCATATATAGCGGAGCATCGTCGCCCAGCGTTATACACACAGACCACCAGAGCAGGCAGGAACGGTATGAACCACCGGTAGGAAAACCACGACGACCGGCTTCTCCGCCTTTTTCGCTACCTCAAACCTGCTCTCTTTTCGTACATCCACCAAGCACTCTCCGCACTCGTTCATTCAACATGCTCTCGGCGCTCGTTCTACATCGGCTCTTTTGTTTGCCTACATCTCCCATATTAAACATGGCGGAAGAGTGCAAGACGGAGATGGAGAAAAAACGAAGGCTGGAGAAAGAGAGGCAGGCAGGGAGGGAGGGAGAAGAGGAAGGTGAGGCTCTTCCCTCTGCCGGGTATATCGAGTGTTTCCAGAAAATATTACAAATCCAACCTTCGCCCGGTCTCTCCACGAGCCAGCTAAAAACCGCACTAAAAAAAAATCCAAGCTGGCCGAGGGGGATGAGAAATGAGGAGGTAAGAGAGAAAGAGTAAGAGAAATAAAAAAAAATCGACACCAAAAGGAAGAGAATCCCGAACGAGGTTTTTTGTGGAGTTACTTTTTCCTGGTTGGATACATTTTTTCCTTCTTTTTTCTCCGCTCCCTTGTCCCCCCTCTTCTTCGCCCTCGCTGTATGCACTCAGTGGGCGTAACACGCCAAGGGTGGGCGATGCAAAATGGAGATGAAGGTATATCTCTGATTATATATTTCTACTTATGTGTGTACAACTCTTTTCTTTTTATTAATCTTCCTGGCTGTATATGATGATGGATGTTGGTTGGTACGCGTCTAGCGTTAACTACTCTCACAACTTGCAGAATATTGTCTACACATTCGTGTACAACGTTTTTCTATTTTATTTTCTTATGAAGGTACTGCGAGCTGTACACGGCTCAGCTGTTCGCTTTGCTCAGTTACCTCGTCATCAGGACTTACCTTAATGAGATGACTTCGCATTGTTCATTAAAATTTGTTTTTGTTTGCATATACAAATGAAAAAAGTATGTGCCATGTGTGTTTAGTTGTGAATTTGTATAAATGTTATTCTGTTAAGTTTTTGGATAGGGGATCCACTAAATAAATTTTCTTCAACAAATGGAAGAAATTTTGTTTATCAGGTGGTGCAGAATTTGTCATACATGCATCCAATGTCCGTGCTAATGTGTGCTGAGACCAAGTAGAAGTACGAAATGGTGCATCGTGAGATTATACAAATAAGTTTGTGCTCCGGAATAAACGGAATTGGTTTGATAAGTGCGGCGGACAAAAAAGTACTTACAAGGACATGACCGACGTGCCGGACACTCTGCGATCATCGTCTCGCGGTTTGTGATAGAATTGCCATTGGGTAGGCGATGTTCCTTCGCTCGGTGACATGTCGTCGCCAGGTCGAACATTTTCATAAGGACTGCCAAGAGAATCGCCACCTTGGACCGGTATCGGTGGCAAATTTTCGCTGTCAGCGTCGCTCTCGACCCCTGATGAGGATCGATGTCCTGAAGCGGAATGGTATTTTTTTTTTAGTCTTCTGAATGTGCAATTTTAGGGGTAAAGTGAGTTTTAATTAAAATAATTAATGCCACTAGTGAAATGTCGATCAAAGTGACATTTTCATAGTGACATTAATTCCTTTTGGGTGTTTCCTTACTTTTGATAACGGCGGTAATGTCGTGAGTAACGTGAGGTGGAAACTGACTGAGTAGATCGAGCACCGTATTCTGACGCGAGTCACGAATTCCAAGATCGACACCACGATCAAGGAGAGCACGTACAACCTCCATCTTTCCACAAAGAGCAGCTTCGTGCATTGCCGTACCGGCTGAAGTGCGGGTATTAACGTCGACGCCAGAAGCCAAAAGAACTTCGACGACGGCTCTGTTATTTCAACCAAACATAAAAAAAAACGAACAATTTTTCGGGTGAACGGCTTTTTATGATGTTTGCGATGAGTTCCTTGATGGAAAAAAAAGAAAAAGGATAATGTTTTAGAATTTCTTCACATGGCCTTCGATTATACGATCACGTCGTATGTGTGAGATCAGATTATGCCTTTCCTATAAACAAAGCGATGGAAAAAATACGTAGAATGTTGCAGATATCCGATGGAATAAACGCGAATGGAAAGAGAAGTGCATGATGTATGGAAAACATCATAGACAGCCATCGGAATGGATGAGCACGGTACGCGTGTTGGGGTAATGGCGGACAGTCCAGGAACCACGGTGTGAAACTGGGGACCAGGAATATATATGGAGCGAGAGAGAGAGAGAGAGAGAGAGAGAGAGAGAGAGAGAGAGAGGAAAGAGGGAGGACGTCACGAGGAGGAAATATAATGCCAGCGGCAGTGAATCAAGCAGCGGGAGAGAACGTCAGCCATCCATCGAGCGATAGGATTGAAGCCGGGATCGGATTCGCGCGATCCACCTATGTTGTTGTTACCGTAGCATAGGGGTATTTGTACTGGCTTACCAAGAGCAGCGATATTGAATCCGATAATTGACATTATACCCACGTCGCCTCTGGCTCTCAGTACTCGATACATTTCTCTCCCTCCTCTTCTTCCACCACATCGCTCTCTATTTCTCTCTGTACTCTTGCATCCGACGACCAACGTCACAGCGGAGGCGTTTAGTTTGTCAACATGCATGTGTACGCGCTTACATATACCCTATGTATCCTTCACAAATATTGAAAATCCTTTTACCGTAATTCGCACCCGAATGCTCATTTCCGTAGTTGGGCTTCCATATCCCAGTGACACATGAGTTTGCTCTTTGATAAGGATCGTGCACAGCTCTGGCGGTGGCAATACTGCCAACAACCTCCAATCAGCTCGAAAGACAATTCGCATTTTTTTAACGAAAAAATTAAAAAAGGAATAAGGAAAATTAAGAGAAAAAATATTAGGAACGTCCAGAGGCTAGAACTCTTTTGCATTCCATAGCAACAGATGCAGGTCACTATTGAGCACCATTTTTAGACCCAGAACTCTTAGAAATAGAATAGCATCCCACCATCAATTAATTTTTTGAAGAATGAATATCAATGCTCATTCAGGGTTTTGTCTAAATTTCAGACATTGATTCTATCCCGCTATGCAGGAGCTCGTTAGGCCAGAATCTCCTGCCAATTGAGTGTTGAAGGACAATCGTTTTTGTGCGCGTGTTAGTGCCTCGAATGGCAAGAAGACGGGAGTGGAGAGGAATGATTGTTTGGGAAAAAAGAGATTCCGGCAAAATGTCGGTTGGTTGGTGTTCCTCTGGCAATTTCATCGGATGGCAAAACCATACAATGCTTACACCGGCATCAACCGAGCTGTATCGGGATCCGATCAGAGCATTATAAGCGAGGCGTTGCTGAAACGATTATTGCACCAACCGACGCCCCGAATGCGTTACGTCCAAAGCAATCGGCCAACTTGTGTGAATGTTAGTGCATGTGTTTACGGGGATATATGTATGTGTGGATGAGCACCAGAGAGGATAGCCGTGAATTGGACGATTGCTTTCGTATATATGCGTAAATGCGATACCGGAGTGTAATACGTAAAAACATGCTTTCCAAGCCTTTGCTCGTTCATCTTTCTCTCTATGTTCCCCGCGCGATTTTGCCACCAACTGATTCGTAGCAGATTACTGTATGTAACGGATGTACTCTCGTGCCGCGATTTCGATTTGCTCATTTAAATTGGCGCAAGAGATTATTTTAAAGGCTCACTCCCGGATTACGGATCGTACACATTGTACAACAATGTGCAACGAGAACGACGACTACTTAACGCGATTCCCGCTGCATCGATTATCTCCGTTAATATTATACATGGGGAATCGGGTCTGCCTGTAAAATGACTGAAATATGGAACATTAGTTGCAAATTATTTCCAATTTCCCGAGGCAATTTTCACGCAGAACCAGACGAAAAATTTTCATCATGGAAAAAGCACTGAGTTACCTTTTGGGGAGTACCCAAACATCGTTCCTGAAGCTTCAAATCATTGAAGGACTCTTCGCAGATGGCAAACTCGAATGTTGTGATCCACGCACGAGAAATTTATCGATTAACAACGATAGAAGGTGAGAAATGAATTTCAACGATGATGACACAAGAAGAATAAAACAGGACGTACGGTTTAGTACGAAAACGAAATGGTTCGCTCGTGGATATTGCGTTATTCTGGTGAAAGTTCATAGTCCATTACCAAAGACATCGTCCGGTAGGTTGGATCTGAAGAAGGGATCCGTGGCAGTATCGTGGCTACTACTAGTAGGGCGATAGAGCTCGAGGGTCGTTGGGAGGGTTTCTGTTTGACGGTTCTGCACGTTCACAGCCAATATCTTGGGCTAGGAGAGATGCAACGTTTCGTGTCTAATGCGATTCTCCTAATAGGAGAGCGATCAGGAATTCGCGCGAGCGAGCACGTCGTCGACGTCGTCGTCGTCATCCTCGAGTACATAGAGCTCTCTCTGTACCTCGACGAACCTGCTACCATCCTATATACCATGTGCCCATACACACAGAGCAATATATAGAGGACGGTTGTGATGCAGCCTCTGTGAAATCCTGCATGGGCTCTGGGAATTTCGACCGATTCCAATATAGTTCAGGCTCATCGCCCACAGGAGAAAATCCAAGTGCACAGAGCATCGAGATGCTTGGATTTCACGCTATATCCCTTCTCTCGGATTACTCCCTTTCTCCAATTGTTTCCAACCATCCCCGTTGAAAATAGGTCAACGTCATTAAACTCTGTGCTATCAACTCGTTATGCCTTTTTTTTTATTTTTTTTTTACTTTTTTCTTTCTGCAGTGAAACGTTGATGGTATCGGTTGAAGGAAAGAGCACGAAACTATTCGATTGACTCTTCAGCAGGATTTTAAGAAACTCGAAATGAAATAGAACTTCTAGTCAACCTTCCGCGGTTACCCGGGGTCAAAGTGACCCCAAACGCTACTTCAAGTTATTGGGGGCAAAATCAATGGCTTCTTCGCAAAGGTTCTTTGGGCTTCTCCAATGAATGTTTTTCAACGCATTTTTTCCTTGCCTGTTTTTTTACGCCATTTTGGAAATTTTATGAAAAAATTTTGCCATGTCATCCTCATTCCGGAAGGTTTGAACTTATATCCTGAATTTTTATGACCTGGTCGGAACAATACTGGCAACGTGGCAGTCGTTTAAACATGGTTGAGATTATTGTGACCCCCCCCCCAGTGACCGGCGCCTTATTTCCAGAACGTATGACCTTGAATGGTTTGCGTTCGTTTTGTTATAATGCCCGGGCAATAGGTCCGGATCATCGGATGAGATAGTGGCTTGTGAAGTACATTCGATTGTAATCGTGGATTCTATGTCCACGATTAACATTTTTCATTACATTTTTTAGGAGTAAACAAAATTCATTGTCATTGAAAAAAATTACCTGTGACCATTGCGAGAGGCAAGATGCAGCGGAGTGTGTGGAAAGATCAGAGACGATGATGAGCTGCGCAAAGGTTCGATCAACTCTGGATGAGTTCGGACTAATAACTGTACGGTTTCCAGTCTGAAAAACAAAAGTCATAGCCCTCGGAAATCAAAAACTATGAATGGAGCAGTGATGACATGGGAAAAATATTCACAAGGAAGTGAAACACAAATCGATGGAAAAGCAATTCTGAACCCAAGAAATGATGAGCCTGAGAGTAGAATGATTTTTCTATTACAGTGCTAATTTCGTGGCTTCCCTTCCGTGAGTTTTGTCCAACCTAACAAGGGTGTTTTGCCAATAAAGTCGCGCGATATCCACGTTTCAGAAATTTTGTGATATCCCAATAAATAACCCTCCGGCTTGGACCCTTCCGTTTTCAACACTTGACTGCACTTTTTTCATGCTTTCCTCTTAATGTGTGGGCAACAGCCGTTCCAGGCCTTCTATTAGATGACCTTTACAAAAGGTCGAAGGGAAACTGCAGGAAATGTGATATATTGAATCTTTTCTAGGGTTCTATAAGGGTCTTCAGGAAAATTACTTTTTTTTTGTTTCATTTTGAAGAATTCCGTTGAATTTATTGATTCAGCATAACTGGAGGATCTGTGAAAAAATTCAATTGAAAAGCAACTATTTTTACCTTCCATATTGAGCAGCAAGGTCGAGCGCAGATTCGCCCCGGCTGTTGCGGATGCCAGGATCACATCCGTACTGCAACAATTGTGCGACCACTTCCGTGTGGCCATACTGGGCAGCGCAATGCAGCGCAGTCTCATTGTCTTTGGTCTGGAATAGCCACCAAAATAAAAACTTCATACATTCGATCATTAATTACAAAAATTCGATAGATTATGAACTACGATGACTAACCGCAAGATTGACATTTGGCACGGAGGGTCCCTGACTGAGTATCAATCTCACGATCTCTGCGTCGCCTGCCCAGGCTGCCAAATGAAGAGGCGACGAACCTTTCGCGTCGACCACATTTGTCGAGGCTTCGTATTGCAGCAATAGTTTCACGATGTCCCTGAAATTTCATGATCGAACAAATATCACTCTTGCAAAGGTCTATAACGGAAACCGTTCTAGCAAAGTTTCTGATTTCGACTTCGACTGGAATTCCTTGCGAAGTCATGAAACGAAGTTTGAACTTTTTTTTTTAATACTTGGTGTCAAGACGCTGACGCGTCTATGAATATAAATCCATATGCCATGAAGAATGTGCAACAAATCAAGAAATTCGATGTTGATCTTTCATGGGCTGTACGAAAATGATAAATTACTTTTTTTTTTTGTAAACCTGCGAAGGATTGGTCCATAATACATGACAAACATTTTATTGTATAGTTTTAAAGTTGCATCGAAAAACATATTAAAGGCTGGGAGAACGTTTACGTACTTGTGTCCATTGAGGGCAGCGTGATGAAGTGAAGAATAACCACTTGCATCTTGCACGTTAGCTCCGGGTCCTCGGCGTAAACTGCAAAACAATAACAAGACCAAATGTTCGATTATGGATTTGAAATTTTCCACAGGGTGTTGGTGAATTCGAAGGAATGAATTTCATGTTTCGAAATAGTTGTTCAACGTGTTCCAGTATTCCCGAACAAGTCAGAGCGGTTTGTTTATTGACAAACAGAATTTTTTGAAGGACTATGCGATCGAAATTTTACCGAAAATCTTCTGGACCCCCTAATAGGGGCCCCAAGCCAAATGATCCGTAAAAAAAAGAACCTAAATAATTCTAGCATGTGTGAAATGAATTATTTGTGAAGTTATTGAAACGAACTGCGGTCCACCAGAGAACAACGTATCTTGACCCCATCTCACTTAGCTATCCGCATAGAACTTGAATTCCTCCCACACTCTGATGTTGTGTAGTCTTAACGACGTCCCTTCTTCGGTTGTCAGCGAGCCTAGCGATGTCCGCTCATCGAGCCAGTGTGAGAGAAATTGTTAATGTAGAGAGTGTGTGTGAGAGAGAGAGAGAGAAAGAGAGAGAGAGAGAGCGAGTACGACAGCCTCATTTCCGCAATCAAGAATTCATGTTGACTCATGGTAACTAATATCTTAGTGTGCGACGAGTTTCTCCCGATCTCAGCGTTCTCGCCTGAGAAACTCTCGCGAACATATGGTTAATATAAATGATTGAGTACGAGAGTTCACGATTATGCCGACGGGGTTGATATTCCGGTGTACGTTGTTCCTCACTCGCGTCAACTCATTTATGAGATTTCAATTGTTTCAACTGGTATGATAATTACGTTGATTTCATCAGCAGAACCCCTGAATTGAGCACTAAAAATCTTTACATACTTGAATCATTTAGGCTCTTTAAAAGTATGCGATAAAATTGTGACATACCACATCAACGAAATACTTCTGGCTCCCACTCCGGCCCAGTTCATTGACGAACAAAACAAACTATATCGATAGATTCTATCTAAATTGAAGGTGCGCCATAGTTGAGCGAGTATTGTTGGATCAGAGCTTGGCACAAGTGAAACTTATGCTTGCACAACATTAGCACATATTTCGTTGATGATCCTAGTCTCCCCATCATCAACATGGTCGTCACAGGATATTGAATATCCCTTTCGACACATGTTATTATTTTCTCTCGATAAACGAGCTATTGTGTTTTTGCGTCAATTGCTCGACTCCGCCCAACTTCATAGTCCCGATAAAGCGTTATGGACAAACTACAGAACGTCACGGGGACATCGAGGAGGACAAATATCCTGGGGATATACATCAGCACCCCAGCTCCCTCGAGAGCGTCGCCCCTGTCTCTATAAACCACACCGAGCAACGTAACTTCTGTTTACTCGCGACTTCTGACCCCTTTACTTCACTCCAATCCACTGTTCAAACCGCACACTTTCTCTCAGACGATCCGCCTCTCTTTCTCCCATAACCCACCACCCTGGGACCTACGAATACCATCAACCCTCGTCTCTTTTACTCGTACACCTAAGCCCATGTCTCTACCATATCCAAGTCTCTCTATCGCACGCGATCGATTTAATTGGAGGACCCTGCAGACTTGAGAGGGGCCGAAATAAAATATGCTGACAGCGAGTTATGAAGTAGCAGCGTTTATGTAATAAAGCTTAGCATCGAAAGGATTCCATCTACCATTATTCGTTGCATCTTGATTATACAGTCCGTACACGAAAATCTATCCACCCCACTTACAAATATTAGTAACAGAGAAAAAATTCTCGCCAGGTACATTCTTCTTCATAAAAATTCATTAAAAAAAAATTCAAAAAAATGTTTATTCAATTAGTATTTTGAATGCTGCCAATGCTGCACTAAACTAATGCTTTAGCACTGAAACTTCTTACATCAGTGAAGAGACAAGTATTTCACATAGATTTATGTGGGCATCAATAAATGGGGGACATCAAAAAAAATAATTTCTTGAAAAATGTTACTAAATCATTGAAAGAAATAAAAATAGAAAGAGCGTATGTGTACAAACTTGATCAGTAATCCGAAATCTTTAGTAATTGGTCCTTCATTAAATCAACGTGAAAGAAAAAATTGACATTCGCTTAGCCAGCTAGCCAAGGAATTTATTGTTGAACCAGGTTCATTGCAATGATCGTCATGCGACAGGGAATCGTATGGTAGTGGTTGGTAGTGTAATTAAAATCGGCGTCTACAAAAAAAAGGAGCAGACGCGCGAATGTTGCAGAAAATCTGAGCTGTAGCAAATGTTTTCGAAGACCTCTACAGACCTCGAAAACGGTAATACGTGATTACAGTTTTGATGAACGTGACAGAGTATCCTCAACTTCATTCATATCGACGTATCGAGTATCGCCAATAATAACGTCCCGAAGTATATTAGGAGATATAATGTTTGCCGAACCCTCCGGCCTGGCCACAGTGTCATTTTGACTAGAATCAATAACATTTCTCGGATAAGAATCTTTTTTTTTCTCCGCACCGGGTCTACTTGACCCGACGTTTCTGTGTATGAAGCTTTTTCACGCACTAGTGCAAATAAGTTCTGCCTCGTTAGTCGGTTCATTCTCGTGAAAACTCATAATCGAAGTCAATGTGACTTTCGTTCTTGGTTAAGTGCGTAAATAAGAAAAAAAAATGGTTGAAAAAGAAGCGGCGTGCGGTAGCTCGCGGTATATTTCTTCTGATCTATTGTAACGAACATCAAACCGTTGGGCGACTGAATACCAATGCATTTGACGAGAGCTTTCGTCACGGGTGCGTACACATAATGAGAGAGAAGAGAAGAAAAAAAAAGGCGAAACGAGAGGGCGCTGAGAAGTTGTTGTCGCTCATTGCGGTTGATAAAAACGCAAAACTCACACTCTCTCTCTCTCTCTCTCTCTCTCTCTCTCTCTCTGCTTTCTTGTGGATAGGATAACGGCGTATCATACGATAAAGTCATACGCCCCCCCGCGGAAATCACTTGGGACGGCACGTGATCTCCCTTGTCGTTGCTTTCCGCTGGGTCTGTATGCGCTACGTACCGCACTTGTTATAAGTTTGCCGATGCCTCTTTGACGACGTGAATGTCGTACAACCGGCATGAGCTTTCGAGTGCGTCGGTCTCTCATTTCATCCGATTCTCTTCTCTCTCTCGTTCTGCTCTTACGTTTGTTTTCCGCGTGCACACAAACCTTCCGCTTACATACGTTGACGTTTCAGCCTGGATGCGATCCTCGGTGCTCTCGTAGACGTGTGTGAGGGAGAGCCATTCTTTCCAGCGCCAGTTTTTATCTTCAAATGATGTCGTATGTGCGTTTGTACACTTTGTCAACTAATTCTTCGAGATTTTTGGAAATGTGTTCTTTCATTTAGACAAGAAAGGCTGAGGTAAAGAATTTTTTGACATTCAGTCATTATGTCGTTGTTTCAGAGGTGCAGACTGTTGATTGGATCCAAGTGTTGACTCTTTTGAGTCGTTTGCTCGAATGGGAAGAAAAATTAGTGCAAATATGTTTGAAGGATTGCTTCGAAATGTAGAGACTCGTCTCATCCTCGGTGAATGAATGGAAACACTTATTCATAATAAAGTGGATATTCACAGCAATAATTCAATGCGACTCTTGAAATTCAGTATACTTGTTAAAGCCTCCCTCCGTACGTATACTTTCTCGTGTTTGAAGATTGGATGAAATGAAAAAAAAGACAACTTGTACCTTTTCATAAAACTCGTAAAAATACCTGCCAGCCTCTTTCTATGCAGGAACGAGAAAGTACAGCTCTCCCGCTTCCTATCTTCATTTCTGTGCACACACACCCACATTGAGCCACGTATGTACGTGTTGATAGAGAGTATGTGGGCACTCCAAGGTTGAGTTGGCGCAAGGGTGACTTTACGTCGACTGCAAGTGTCGTCTATATATCATTGCAGGAGAAGGGGCATTTGACTCTCTTTCATTCATCGCACTGCCACAAGCCACTCGTCCGAGTTCCTTAATTAAACTCTGAAGACTGTCAGTAAAAAGGACATCGGGCTGTCTCTGTGCAACGATTCCATCCCTGTCTCCTCCCTTCTCAGACTCGTATACAAACAATAAGTACCTTTACGCACTCGTTAGGACCTACGAGAGTCATTCATGCAGTATGTTTTTCCTTTTCCTTTTTTTCTTCGACATCAACGAGTGATATCCATCGGGCAACCTTAACAGCCAATATTTTTTGCTCTCCCGATTTTTTCCTTCCTTACCGTCTTTCCAAACTTAATTAAGCTCAACGAGATTATGGCCACCGGCATAAAAGTTCACTTGAGGCAAAAGCTCTAATACAATATCCCAAACGTAGGGTCCAACATAAAATTCGTCTATCCCACGACGAGGAAAACATCTACGGGTCATGTCCTCGCCAGGTTAAGGGCTACTTTTATTTTTATCGTCCTATCGTTTTTTCGACATCCAATTATTCCCAGCATTCATACAACTTTCAACCTTTACCTGCCGCAAAAAATAGCTCTCGAAATACATAAAATTTCTTTACTCCCCATCAAAACGAAGGAAATGACGAACATTTTTCAAGATTTTCTAAAGAATTTTTCATTATCATTATTTTATTTTTTTATTTCATTTTTATCATTATTATTTTTTCATTTTCTCGTATTACCATTATTTGTTATTTTTTTCAATTTTATTTTTATTGTTATTATTGTTATTTTTCCGTAAAATAGTGAACGAAGGCAAGAACGCAGCGGAGATTAAAAAAAAAAATGTTTCGTTTCAGTTTGTTTGGATTAGTCGAAGAAAAAGAGAGAAAGTTTGGCGCTTTGAAGGTAAGGCTTTTGCACTGGTTCTCGAGGCAGTTGAGGTCGTTCGCTCGCACCCTCTCTTACTTTAGGTCATCGAGAGTAAAGGGGATAAAAACTAGGCTGCGCGAGAATTCTACTTGGAGGAGAAAAGGAAAAGTGATAGAAGCAGATCCGTGGCTCGCGCAGTGTACAGAAACAAGATCGAGCGAGAAAGAGGGTGCGCGTGTATCCGTGTGCGGCTAAGCGTAAGTGCGGCTGATGCTTCTTTCAGGGATGGGTTGCTCAGGCATCAATCGATAGTTTCCTCCCTCCAAGAGGAGATGAGGAAAACGCGTGCTAGCATCTACGTTTTCCTTCCACTCGTCGTTTCCGGATGAACGTAAAATTATCCCATTTCTTCGTAACGTTCGAAGTAATAAAAAAAAAAAAAGAAAAAATCTCCAATTCCTTTTACAATTTCTTTGAATTTTTCATAATTTTTTTGAGATCGAATATTCCAAAAAAATTTCCTACACAGTCACAGTTTCTAAATAATTTTGTGAAGAGCTTCAAAAATTTACTTCTCGTCCGAAAAAAAAAAGGAACTAATGACTGCAAATGCTTTTTTCCAGAGAGCAAAGAATGACGACAATTAGGAGGGCCCTACAAAGTATATTCGAGAACCTTAAGGAACGAGGGCAAGAAGAATATTCGAGAAACTTGTCCAAAGGTCATGTTTGCGAAGTTTTTAGCATCCAAATGTAAACATGACCAAATTTACTCCCCGGAGAAAAAGTCTGGACAAGTACATTCGTTGACCTGCGAACAACTCGAAATCAAAGGTTTTAAAAACTGTTCGTTACCAACGACCATCATCACGAGCCACTAAACCATTATCAAAATGTGGAAAATTAAAAATTGCCCGACTTCTCTCGAGGCCCGACCAGCCTCAAGGCTTTTTACGATATGAATTTCTTTTTTCTTTTAATAATCCCAACAATGTTGTAAATGGAGCAAAAAAAATTCAATAATTTTCTTCGGACAGCAAATTTTTGTCGTTCTAATCGTAAATTTAGCTGACAGTTCCGTCAGGAACCAAATACATTGCCAAAATGACGAAAATTTTGAAATTATCCAAAAATATTTAGTTTATCGTGTTGAACAAAAATGGCGACGTTTTTCAACAAAATTTCATTTCCACTGCGAGCTTTCTCCTTATGGAGTTGTTTTTATTCAGAGATAATATACTCGGGTGAGTCTTGGGTCAGCAGCGGACGACAGAGTTCCCAAATGATAAAGCAAAAACTAATCTATAAAGAGGGACGTGGGGACGTGGGAGGTCTGTATGAAAAAAAAATGCAGGTAAGGAGATTGTCGAGGGCAAGAATTGCACAGTGAATAAATTATCTCTGTGTGTTCTTTCCGTTGAAACTTGCCATGCATGTGATCCTCAGAAGAGAGGAGACTAGAAAAAAGAAGGGAGGAAGGAAAATGGGAGTGCGACGAGGCAGAAGAGCAGAGGAAACGAGGAAAGAAACGTAAAGAGATTTGAGAAGAGTCGAGCACGAGGCACGCGGAAAGGAAAGCAAAACTAGAACTTTCCGAGAGAGAGAAAAAAAAATGTTGAAAGAAAGGGGAGAGGTTTGTTGTCGCGGACACGAGTCCGTATATGTGCTGCAACGAGGAAAAGTGGCAATTTGTTACAAGAGGCTGTTTGTCACGATACATTTATGATAAACCTTTTTCTCCTTCTCACATTCACGCTGCTGCTGCTCCACAAGTCTTCAACCCTTTGACAAAGCTTGCTGATGTTGCAGCAACCCCCAAGTTGATGACTCTTCAGCCTCTTCTCTCCACTCTTTTCCTTGCTCACTTTTTTCCAGCATTAAGCGTTCCCATTTTTCCGATTACATTCAAATTCCCATCTTCCTTTAAAGCCAACGATTCTTTCGTCACCCTTACATTTCAGATGATTCCGAAGTTTGCAACATTCAGATTCAACGAAATATATTTTTCCTATTAATTATTTATCAGATTTTTTAAATTATTGCAATTTTTAATGTCAATTTTCAAATTGAAATGTGCAAATTTCTTGGAATTAAAATTTAATTAAAAAAGATAAATTTTATTTAAAGAAAAATATGTTGTTTCAAATGAATGACATATTTATTACGTTCAAATAAAATTTCTGTTTATTTGGAATTTTTCAAATAGCGAGGTTTATTTTTGATTTTAAATAAAAATAATTTGCTATTAATTCTCATTGAATTTTAAAAATTATTGTAATTTTCGATTTAAAAATGTAAATTGCAAATTTCAAATTCAATTTGAAATGCCTTCGAAATCTTTACGCTCGCTTGACAGGAAGGTCATCACTCCTCAGGCGCCAGTGAAATATAAACGATGAATTATTTTTCGAGGCGATAATTTTCCAGAGGAGCTAATTAATTTTTTGAATTAATTAATAATCATTAAAAAAATAAAAACAAGTAAAAATGATAACCACGTGCGTGCGACAGCTGACCGCTACACGTGTTTCGAGCATTATCGCTTTGCTCCATCGCGGCGATATGGGTGGAAAAGAGATGAGAAGAAAATGCGCATCGGAGATGCGCGTTCGTCAATCTACGAAACTTTCGAAAAACAATTATTTAGTTGCAATTTTGTGAAATAAGAATTGGGAAGTATTCCGCAAAAGTTCGAAACCCCCAATGGGATTTCACAATTTAAAAAAAAAAAACAGAAAATATCAGTTCCCTCGTTCAAAATTGTTTATGTCATTTTTTTTAACAAAATTGAAATAATTGCAATATTTGAATAATAATAAAATCATAAATGAACGTCCAATTAAAAAAAAAGTTAATTACTACGAAAATAATGCGATGGGAATAAATTTAAGAAAGTTAATATTTTTTTGTAATAAACTTTTCTCCGTGCCTATTGATGCCTATTTTTGGACAGACTGTACTCGAGTATCGGGGAGCTCGTGTTATCAGCAAACTTCGAAAATAAATAGATGCCTGACACGGAAATAGATTCCATTATCTCCGTTAGGGGAGGGGGGCGGATTGGAGTGCCGACTCGAGACGGAGCCGATGAGTTTTCAAGATATAGACGTCGGCGTATGGAAATTCTAAATATATAACAAAACATTTTTTCCATCAGCCCCAAATTCTCAAAGTTTGTTCCAGCTCTCATATTTTTCTTCATTTCAAATTTATAAACAACGAAATTGTAAAAGAAATTAATTCATTTAAATACCAACTTAATAGACATTCATTCGGTCCAAATAATTTGATTTATTTAAGATATAAATCTTCCGAATTATTCAAAATAAATAGAAATCTTATTCGAACGTAGTAAATATGTCATTCATTTAAAACGACATATTTCCTTAAATAAAATTTAATTTTTTTAATTAAATTCTAAATCCAATTTTTTGTGAATATACTTTTTTATTACTTCTTAATAAATCTTTTTTCTGCGTGCATATAGTTTGTATACGCTTATGTAGTTCAAAATGATTCATGAATTCTTCGTTACGGATGATTCAGCACTAAACACATGTGTAATTATTATTACGCAAGGATTGATGGCGAAAAACATGCATGTATATGTTCTCGATGAATAACAAATGCCTCGTGCATTAGAATTGATCTTTTCATCTTACGAAACGTCACAGAGACTTCCGGTCGAATGAAAAGGTTATAATGGGAAGAAAGATTAGAAAAGCGTATGAAAAGGTGGGCAAGAGAAACAGCGTCGAATCGATTACCGCGCAGCTGTGCAACTTGCAGGATTGTCCGGAAGCCAGTACTGGGAAACACACGCGCGAGTCTCGTGCGTCTCGTCAGCGTGGCTCGTTGCCATTTCGCAACATAACACGCTGTCCCCGAAAACATGATTCATCGCTTGTACCGCGAAAATTATAGAAAATCAAAACAATACGACTTTGCCTTCGAGGAACTTCGTTTCGAAACATTTCTCGACGTTTTTTTATCGTCGTAATAATCATTAAAACGACGATGACTTTCCGAATCGTGATTTTGATGGATTTTAGTAATCGTCGAAGATTTTCGTATTTATTTTTATGATTTGTTTATTTTTCGAGCTTAGAACGGTCTCGTTCTCGTACACGAAGAACGGCCACACTTTCGCTCTATCGATTTCATGCACAACCAGCCAAATACACAATCAGTAATCGTCCAACCTTTTCCATGAATAATCCTGCCCAGGAATACACTACGAGAATCCTCCATGTCAATACAACATTTGTTGTCTTTTATTTTTTCTCCTTTTCTCGTGACAAAACCTCAAGCGGGACTGAGTCGAATCAATATTTCTCTCGAGCAGTATCGAAAGAGTCTATTCATTAATGGGATAATAGAGAAACATATTCTACGGTCTATAAAACATCGAGAAGGCCCTGAGATTGACCATCGAACGAAAAAATGCATTATTACTTCCCTAACCTCAATTCCGAACGACAGCACGAGATTCCTTCGCGGTCGAAAAATATTTCAAGCCCACGTTACACTTTCGTTTGACATTACATCGAGATCGAAACAGAAATCACATTTTTTTAAAGATTTCATTGGAAAAGGTGCGAGATGTCACGAAATAATAACGTGCGAAATGTCAGCGTCCGAGATGAAAATTGTTTTGACAAGTGACGCCAGTCACAACATCGAACATTTTCGAACAGAATTGACAGGGAATATTTGGAATTTAATTGACAGACCAATTTGTTGCGGGAATGCAAGAAAATCTCGATTATTTCGTTTTTATTACGAAAAGGTAAAGACATGCCCGTATCAATGCAACGGTTGACACCCACCTTGCCAGCGGACCACTCCTTTTGGCTCGTTGACCCAATATTTTCTCGACGACGGTGACATTGCCGCTTCTTGCTGCCTCCAGCAGCTCTTGATCCTTTCCCATGGCCCATTTACACTCAAAATACACTTTACGTATAACTACACCTTGTCACAAACCCACGATTACAATTTTACTACGATAAATTTACTCGAGTTTCATTGATCGAGGGTGGCCATCTTGGTAGCGACTGAAACGCGCTCTACCGGGCACCGCTCTTACTCCCAATCCGTTCCTTCTCTCTCGCACTCCCGTTTCTTTGCCCCTTCCCTTCCAAACCCGCGTACACCTTCGTACACTGTTCGCCAAGGCGTTTTCGCCCAGCTGTTGCTCCGTGTTGTTATTTCTCGTTAGCCCAAATATATTTTGTTTTCTTCTTCAATTATATCCCCGTTTTGCGATCGCCCATAATTTCTCACGTTTCAAAATGTCACCCACGAAACATCGCCGTTTCTTATTGTCCACGATTCTCCTACATTTTGCCACGCAAACAGGTAAGAAACATAACCTCTCTTTTCAACTTTACCTATTCATTTACGTCCATTCATTTCATCCCTCAATCTTTGTGGATCAAAAAATAAGCTTTGGATTAACATAACGATTAATATTGATCGGTCGCCGATCGCATTCCGGCCTCTTTCTCATTACAACCCACAGAATTTCGTTTTGTCTTTATCTTTTGTTTCGCTCATCGTAAAAATACGAAAACGTCAAAATCGTCAATTTTTCTTCGCCATTTTGTTTTTCTGTTTCTTCGCGTGAAATAAAGTTTTACAATGATCGACGTGCAGCTCGCAAAGTCCTAAACGTGTGATCTCTAAGTCCGAGACGCTGGAATGCACCAAGAAATGATTTATTCACGATTTATTTAATTTTTCAAAATGATCCACATTTTTCGAGCCGAAAATTTTTTTGGGCCAACGACGCAAACTTTGGCGTCATCCAAATCTT
This sequence comes from Campopleginae sp. 14b, assembly GCA_030522525.1. Lineage (NCBI taxonomy): Eukaryota > Metazoa > Arthropoda > Insecta > Hymenoptera > Ichneumonidae > Campopleginae sp. 14b. Next base: position 24,288 of record JAPYYS010001047.1, read on the forward strand.
TCCTTTTTGTTTCTCTCTTTGCAGTCGGCTTGTCGATATCTTTGGCTGCGTTCGGTAATGATACGCAAATCGGTCAAGCGATTTACTTCCAAGACGCGTACGTTCCGGGAGTAGAAAACACCATAGAATTGATCGACGTTCCTAAAAATATCCCTTTCGCAATCCTCCAAGTTCACGCTCAAGAGAGTAATCTCTTGCTCTCCCAAATTGATTCTGCCGAGTGCAACGGCACCCGTTGCACTTTGAACGGGTCGGATCTTGGCCTCGCAGCTTTTTTCTCTTCGAATAGCACAGCAAAGTTCGTAGCGATCAATCAGGAAGACCGACCCGTTGATGTTCTTATCTCCGTTGTCGCTTACGACAAAAATGGCAAGTTTTTCTTTTTTTCTCATCCGTCGCATGAATTTTTCTCTCGGGGATGTCATCGGTGATGGAACGCGAAAGATTTTCTGATTTTTGAATATTCGATGCTGGAATCATTTGTTGGCGAAAAATGGGCGATGGAAAATTTTTGGGGTCAATTTAACCCAGTGTGTACCGGAGGTGTTAATAAATTGAAGGAAAGTGAAAATTGTGTCGCGCTCCAGAGCCTTTGGCTTTGATACTGTTTTTGGGAGATTCTCTGGTAATTTTGTTTTCCATTTGCCCAATGCAACTCTTTGTAGCCACTCGATGATCCGTAAGGACGCGTGTCAAGAAATTTGTTTCACATTCCTGCTGCGATTTTTTTACATTTAGCATTATTATTGCTTATTATTTACTTAGTCCTATTTGCTATTTGAAATTTCTTTTTTTTGTTTGTTTTAATTTTCAGATTTTTATTTTTTATTCGATTTTTTAGAAGAGCACCATTATCGTTTATTATTTATTCAGTCTTATTCGCTAATTATTTAGATTTTCTATTTCTACCAATTGATTTATTCATTTTTTCCTTCCCAAGTTTCAATTTTTTTTTTAGTTTATTTTTCAAAGTAGGTTTCTCTATGGCTCGGCAATTATATTTCCAAATTTTTATTTTTCATTCGATTTTTAAGAAAGGCACCATTATTATTTATTATTTATTTTGTCTTATTCAATATTTATTTAGAATTTTTATTTTTACCAATTGATTTATTTCAAATTTTTCAATTCACATTTCAATATTTTTAGTCAATTTTTTCTAAAGTGCAGAACCGTTTCTGCCAGCCTATTCGTGCGCTGAGAGTCGTTTTTTAATTTTTTATCACAAAAGGAAACTTTTTTTGCAACTCGCATGGAATTTTCAAATTATATCCCGAAAATGTAAAGAATTTCGAGCGGTTGAAATGGGATAAATGGGGAAACATGTTTGTTGGTTGATCGACACAGCGCCGATACCGGGAGGTTGCAATATGGAGTTCGATTTCGAAGTTTCACCCTCTCAAAAATTACAATTGACCGATGCGACAGTGACTCTCGACGCACAGCCAGCCTCGGCTCCCTCTGGCAACCCGTTTCCTTGTGGATCGTCTTCTATGACGCTCCGACGTTTCCAAATGTTTTTGCCAGAACGGGAATTAAAACAAGACACTTATTTCAGTGGAGTTAAAAAAATGACGACCGTCCAGGGCATTTTGGAAAACGGCATCGAGGTAAGAAAACAAATTTTTAAAAAATTATAATTTTCAGGAATTTTCAAATTTTTTATACAATTTTCGGAATTCAACAGAAAAGAAATTAATATTCAAACACGTGGTCCCTCATTTTCATATTTTTGCCTCTGATTCGCCAAAATATTTTTCCAGCACCGCGAAAAAAAAAACTGTTTGATTTTTATCGCCAATTTTTTGGGAAGAAATAATCTCAAGACCCTCGTTCACCTGCGAATAAAACTTTTTAACAATCCATTCATTTTTCACCGTTACCGCATCTCGAATGACATTTTTAAAGTAAAAGCTCGAACTGCTGCGTTTTGGTTACGAAGCGCGGCGCAAGGCGAACCGGAAAAACGCAGCACTTTGCCTCAAAATGCTGCGAGGCAACGAAATTTATTCTCAAACTTCGAAAATCGATTATTTCTCTTCTCCTTCTTCGAATTTTTTAATTTTTTAAAAATAAAAATGGTCGCAACCGAAACGCTTGAAAATTGGTAATTGCACTTTTTTTGCGTGAATCATAAAAAATGAACAAAGTGAAGAAGTTTTTTTTTTTGCACGAAAACTAATGGGTAATGGATAAATCGATTTTTTTTAACTTTCAATTTAATTTTGTCTTTCGTTGAATTTCTCCCGAACCTTGGTGGCTGTGGATATTTATAAGAGATTTTGGTTTTGGTTTATTAATCGACAGGTACTTCCCGCGTTAAGTGCATCCTCGGCTCATCGAGTATTCAGTGCTTATCCAGGAACTGGCTCGATTTACGCAATCATCGCTACTTACGGAAATTATTCCTCCGCATACGTACCCGCTGTTTCATACGCCTGTAGCCCTCTTTCGAATCCATCTTCTTGTGGAGATCTCAGTACGTTTCAGACCAAAATAAAATACGATTCAAAAACAAAGAAAGAAACAAAAAAAAATCATGAGACAGACTTGACGAGATTTTTCCAGTCCCGAAATTTACAGGCTCGACAAAAAATCCCTAACAACATGAAAAAAAAAAAAAAGAAAACACTAATTTCATCGATAACAATGGTGTTTGTTTTTTAACAATTTTGCACTCAAATAAATCGTTCGCACTGATTTATCGTTATTATTCGGCAAAATTACTTGTTTCGAGTCGAATCTTCCATTCGGAATATTTTATCATTCCAATAATTGACCGTAGAACGGTGACCCTATTTTTTTTCCCGGTGAGCCGGGGTCAAAATGACCCCAATTTTGAAAAATTCATATCTCCGGTAAAATTTAACGAAAAGAGTTCAACTTGGGCTCATTCTTTTCGTTTTTTAATGCAGATTCACGTGAGCCTGGAACGATCATGGTAAAAGTAAAAAAAATGGTCGAAAATGTGGCAAAACCGTGAGGAAACGGGAGAACGAAGGGAGAAAGGGTTTTTGATTCGTCCGGGGTCGTTTTTCACTCGGGTTACCATTCCAGGGTCAATGCTGTTTGTCATTTTCAAGCCTACACCTCATGAGTTATTTTTGTTTGGCCTCGAACTCAGTCCCTGGGCTCCGAACGCAACCCACGCTGTTCTTGATCCTAAAACCGACCCTATGCCCTTAAACGAACTTTCCCATACATGATTTTCTTCGTTTTTTCATAACGAAGAGAATGATGTGCGAAAAATTTGATTTCCCGGACATTTAGTCCATGAGAAAGCCTCTCGAAGATTAAAAACCAGAAAAAAGCTCTTTTTCCCGAATTCGCGTGCGATGCGTTCGGACTTACGAGGAAGAGAGACGAGAAATTTATTTAAAATGCTTGTGGTGTGCCTTTTTTGGTTTTTCAGATACGAAAACTGGTCAAGCTCTCTGTGCCATTATTCTTATCCTAGGACTTGTCGTTACATTTTTCGCACACAAATGTTTCTGGCTCGAGTTTATTTTCATCGGAGCGATGTTCGGAGGCATAATAACTTTCGGCGTAGTCACTGCCATCGGGAATTTACAAACGTCGAGTAAATGCATTATAATTTTTTATAATATTTATAAAATCAAACAAATTAATTTTTATATATTCATAAAATTAATCGAATTAATTTTTATATATTATTTATAAAATTAATCAATTTTATAAATTTTATATATTTTGTATGTTTTATGTATTTAATATTATTTATATATTATTTTTATGTATTTTACAATTTTAAATTATTAGAAAAATGAATCTTGTCGTTTTTTTCTCTGATCGATTGTTTTGAATTTTTTTTTGTTTCAGCCGTTTTGGGAATCGTCATAGGAATCAGTTTTCTGAGTGGATTCGTGTGGCTGTTGTGCTGTACAAGAATGTACAGCAATGGAAAAATTTACCTGGCGACGTTCCTGGCCTCGACAAATCTGGGCTTCTTCGTCGCGAGCACCGTCTATTTTGTCTTGGCAGGCACGTACAAAAAAATGGTCACAACCGAAAAAAAAATTGTGTTTCAGGGTCAAAATATGCTGAAAGAAGTGGCGAATGAAAACCGGCTCGAATACTCCCACAGGAAAAACCTGCGAAGCCTTACAATGCTCGAGAAAATCGCCAAAGCCCCAGAATCTTTGAATCCAACTTTAGCCGGAAACTTTTTTCGGAATAAAAATAAATTCCGCCGAAAAAATTGGCACCTCGTGAGACAAAAATGATACAAGCACTCGCTGCCCTGTCATGTCCCCGATTTTCCCCTTCGAATCAGGCGCAACGGAGAGAAGAATTTAAAAAAAAACGTTGGAGACAGAAACGAGGAGCTGTTGCAAATTATAGGAAAATAATGAATACCAGCTTATGGTGGCTCGCTTCTGAGAGGGGGGGGGGGGGGGGGGAAAAGAGAAAAAAAAAAAAAAAAAAAAACCCCCTCAGGGGGCACCCCACCAAGGCGGGTGTGCGCGAGGGTGGTTTTTCGGCTTGTGGGGGTTGCTCGCTAGCGGGAAGGGGCTGTTGTTGCCACGTTATGGTGAGAAAGGCGGGAGCCACGAATACCCGCTGCCGCCA
>JAPYYS010001048.1:0-65022 GCA_030522525.1 Campopleginae sp. 14b
AGAAAAACAGAAGATTGGTGAAGCTTGGGGCTTTCTGATCATCGCCGCAACGTCGTCTACGTGTTGTGTATATCTGTGTCGAGATCGAGTGGAACTTGAGTGTTGAGGAGAGCAAAGGCCCCCCCGGGCTTGTTACAACGGGGCCCTTTTCTTTCGGGTGTTCTCCCCTCTCGAAAGCTTGTGCCCCTCTCGCCCTTTCCCCCCCCCCCCCCCCCCCCCCGCGGCCTTATTCTGTGCTTCTCTACTTGTTGAAAGTCGTCGAACTGTAACCCTCGCTGTGTATCTGCTTCACGTCGTGGAAGAAACAGCCCCCGACCCCTTTCTTGCTCTCACTTTCTCTCTCTCTCTCTCTCTCTCTCTCTTTCCCTCGATTCGTCTCGTATATGAATTCGTCAAGTACGAGAGACCGAGCAACCGGTAGGACCCAGTATGTGATCTTTGACAAACTCTTTCACACGCAGCGACCATTTGCACCTTAAACTTTGTCGAGACGAACCCCAAACTCGACTGGCAAACGTTCACGGAGAGAAATGAGGATGTTGTAACAGCAAAAGATCCTCTGCTAATCGTCTTTTAGTTACAACAGCAAAGCCTTACGCACTCGTAGCATAATTTTCCTTATAGTAGCAAAATAATATTTGCTACAAGAACGAAAAATGCAAATCGACGACAGATTTGTCGGAGTAGCAAATGCCTTGCCGCTGGAGCAAAATTTTTGCTACGGTGACAAGTGAATTTGGCTACGCGAGCAGACACGCGGATATTGTTTTGTTTACATAATTATAGAATGAAAAAATGCATTATTAATTTTCATTTGTCTTTGGGCTGACCCTTTGATCCGATGAATCGCAAGAATACGTCACGAAAATGATTGATTGACGTCGGTGAGCGATTGAGAATGTTGGAATTAAGTTTTTTTGGGTTTTCATGGGAAAATCGGGTCTCGGGAGTCGGGGAATTGATTGCGAATCGTAAAACTGAATTATATTCGACGTTGCTCGAAATATCGGTCGGTTTTTGTGCACCCGTGGAGGAATGATGAGTAGGAATGTGAATAAGAAGGGGTTGGAGAGACGCGAGTGAAGGGCATGCCGCGCGATGAGATATAGAAAGAAAAAAGCGCAGTAGTATAGGTCCGTGAAAAGGTGGACTTTTTAATGGACTTTACTACTTAGAGGCCAATAAAGTGTCGAGAGCGGGGAAAGAAGGCTATACAGGGCTATGCACTTGAGTATCTTAAACACATCTTTTGCCCTTTTCTAAAAAAGAAAAAAAAACACACCTTAACCGAGCACGACAATTGTTTGTCGTTGAGGTCGACGAAGAATAATGCAAAAAAAAAAATCCATATTTTTTCTAGTTTTTTCGAGAAATACGAGGTTTTGAAAGTTTCCATGCGGGGTCGCGTGGACGTAAAATAGAAACGTGGCTGACCACACCGGGAGCTCGAGAATTCTCGTCTCGTTGAATGAAAGTGAAAAAAAAAAAAAAAACGTTGAATAACGAGGATCCACGAGTTCACGCTCACAGGGCAACGAAGACTTGTTCACCGCAAGTCCTAGTCGCTCTTCTCCTCGTAGTGCAAACTGGAATACACGATCCAGTCGATGTAAGGACATCGAGGCTGTTTTTGGCACCCCCAGAGCCAAATATACGAACAGATCCATCTATATCCATATATGGGTGTGGATAAGGGTAGATAACAGGAGGATAGTCGACCACAAAACGCCTGGTAGTCGCCTGTTCTCTCGTGCACTATACCGACATACCTACAAACCCAACGAATTCGACCACGAGAGTTACAACACACGAGGGAACAAACCTCTCCATTCGATGCTGCTCCTGCTCCTGCTCCTGCTGGTGTGAAATAGAAAAGAGAGAAACATCGAGAGGGAGGGAGAGAACAAAGCCCATGGAGGGATCACATCGAAGAGCCGGAAACCACGAAAATTGTACAACTCGATATTGTACATTCTCTTTTATTACACACACACACACACACACACAAACGTATAAGTAACTGCTCCGGTGGCCGCATCGAATGTAGGTCAGCAGTGTGAACCAATGGAATTTATATTTGTGCAGTAATTATCGGAATAATTTTATTAAAATTATGAAAAATACTCAGGGAAAATGCAGGCAAAGTGGAAAAGCCTCGGAAAATTTTGATTTTTTGTTTGTTTTAATCTTCAAATTCGAAATTCCTTCATTTAAAATGTCACGAAATCCCTGAATTTCGAGAAAAAAAAAACAACGATTCCACTTTTTTCGGGGGTTTATCACATAAAGATGGAAAATAACGAGGTTTCAGGTCGTCGATATCGATCAGGAAAATGAGAATGAGAGTGTGACATTGAAGATCGTTCACACGGGGCTGACCTCTGATCAGCCGGCTTGGACAACGCGATGCACATCGGTGCATCCGTACAACTTGCTCTGTTAAGGGACTCGATGCTCTTTCTCTACATACACAGAGTCAAATGTCAATGTGGGTGGGTTTACGTCTGTGTAGAAAAGTGGGACGAGAACCTCGATCAATCTCCAGGGTAATTTCTCGTAAAATAGAGGAAAAAAATTGCAAAACATGAAAATTCTTCATTGGTGAGGCATCGATGAACATTTTTCCGAATATTTAGGCAACGAAATGAGCAGAAATTTTCAAATTTGGAAAATATTAATAATTCCTGTGACACTGGAGCTCGCAACGTTGGGGTCCAACCCAAAAATCCTTTTTCCATTGATTATTTTTTTAATTAAATGAAAAACCATGACACATTTCGTCCCGATTTTAAAAAATACATAAAATCTTCGTTTTTTTTTTTTGTTCGATTTTTGAAACCACGGAAGATTTCGTACCGATTTCGTGTTTTGATCCTGGACAAATATCGTTTTCTTGTTCCGACTGAATATTGAATGAGAATCTTGAGCTCTAGCCAAAAGGAAACAAAATTTCGTTGCATTCGAACGATGCAAACATCAACATGGTGTAGGATTCTCGATCCTTTGGCGATGTATTTTCAAAGGATCATGCAAGGGTGTTCGGTTCTCGAGTAGCAAGGAAAAGTCTCTCATTTATGTGTCTGGTGGTGTTTCACGTGGGCGTGTGTTGGCAATTCGTGTTTCAGCTTTGAGAAAGCTTTTAACCCTGAGGAACCTATAGACTGGATTATCGTTTGGCTCGTGGATATGTATGTGGCGCGGGCCATATAAATGTGCATGGACGTCGAGTATGCACCTGATCTGCTCGCGGCGGGCAGGTAAGGTCAGCGATATTCGATGACGAGGGAGTGTTTCGGAGGGAGGAAGGGAGAAGAAGGCATAGGGAAGAAGAAAGGAAGGAAGGAAAGGGGGTGGATTCTCGATCTTGATTCACACGCGAGTAACTCGCGAGGGCGCCAAGTTTCATCGCGAGAAAGAAAGCCACACACACGCGCGAACTATGTGCCGGCGGGTCAAGGTGCGGCTCGTTCTATAACGCGAGCTATTTTCTTTCTCCCTCATTGTCGTTGATTCCTCGAGCTTGAGTTCACTCGCTCGCATTTTTTTTTTTTTCTTTCATATAATCGCTTTTTCCTGTGCGTTTTTTTATTTTTAAATTCGTTTTCTCTTTCGTTCGGTTTTTTCAAACTCACCCACTGCGTAGACGTTGATTACTTTTTTCTTTTAAACCGCGCCCATCGGCCAAAAACCGTAAGCTGACGAATTTTTCCCCAATTCGTTGCTTTAGCCCTTGCGGCTAGGACTATATTTTGGAAAAATGTAAATAATGATAACGCGGAGTCTCTCGGCAGTTTTGCCTAAAGAAATGGAAAGATTAGGATCTCCGCATCGAATCTACACTTCGCGTGGTAGATCTCATTTAATTTAGCAACGTGCACACACACGACGACCTCCGCGAGCACAAACATCGAAGCTTTGTGTGTGTGTTGACTAACGCGTCGAGCCACAAAACAGCCTCGATCAAGAGAACTTGGCCCCGAGGAGCGAAGAAAATTAACAATGAAAAGTGACCTTGACAAATTTCAAGCACGAAACATCCTCGTGATCAAGTTATTCCTTTTGATCCGCGGACGATCCTTCAAGGGAGGATTTGCTTTTCGGAAGAAAACACGAGATGGGGATTCGAATTGTTGGGAATAAGTTCAAGGGACTCGGCGAGCCTTTGTGTCCGGATAAAATATCGAGGAGGAAAAAGAGGCCGAGTTATTCCATGAGAAGATTTCGTGGTTACATTGTGCCGGGGATAAAAACGATGTTCGCGATCCGCCCCCATTGACTTAAGACCCTCGAGTTTGCTTTTTATGCCGAGCAAATTTTGTCCTCAGCGATCTGAATCCTTCGGACTTGAGGACGAAGAAAAGGGTCTCTGAGACCCATGGAATGATTATTCCAATAATTATTCTTCAAAATCAACCCTCTATTTTTTTTTCTACCCTTTTCACGCAAATCTCGTGGCTACAAAGTCCATTTCGCAATGACTCGAAAATACAGAAGCTCGATAGTCGTATCGTGAATCTGGAAATCAGGGACAGGCGAGGGGGCGAGCACGGAGGGCGCAGTTAAAGGGAACTTTGTATATTTCTTCCAAGGGCGTTCAGCCCGCGTTATCCCCTCCACCATGTGTTGCTCCAATTTCGTGGCTTTCGCCCTTTCTCGATTTCTGAATTCCGTGTACCACGCGACAATTACCTTTCTCATGCGGAGTAATCAAAATTAATACCAATTTATTCTCCTGCACTATTTTATACGGGATATCAACAATTTTATGGCGCAAAGTGTCAAGGAGTCTCAATTATATACCGAAGTGTTAACAAGTGAAGAATAACCTTGACTCTGACAAAAGTTGGAGCTCGGAATTGTTGTCTTTTATGAGCTCGACCTGCAGGGAGTGAAAAAAAGGAAAAAAAAAATCGAACGATTTCATTTGGATTTCGGTTTTACGACGAGTCAAGATTTTTCCTGTGTTTTTTTTCTCTCTTCATTAACGAGTTTTTTAACGTCGAGGGTGCGTGCAGGATATCGCGAAAAGAATCAGGGACGTCACAATTTTTCTTCCTCCTTCTCGCTCCCTCTTTCTCCACCCCTACCCAAGTTTTTCTTTCTCTTTCTGTTATTTTTTGTATTCATTTATTTATTCCTCTTTTCCAAGCCCGAGGAACGCGAAAATGCAAGGATTTATGAAGCTGATATATCGCGAAGCGAAAGATCGTGGCTTTGTTGGATCGCGTGTCACCCCAGGTCCTTATATGCCAGGAGCTTCGAATAAAAGGAGCTCTCGGAGCAGACGACAACGATATAGACGACGTTTAGACGACGAAGCTTTTGCCCGAGGCCTCGCAGGATCGCGTTCGTTATGCGCGCGAGAACTCGAGCCCGTACCTTGGAACGCAAATCCTCGTCGTCGTCGTCGTCGTCGTCGTCGTCGTCGTCGGCGAATAGGCCTCAAGGCTATTCCAAAAGCCACAAAGGGGCAGAAAGGGAGGGCAATACTTTTCCACATTTCGATCAAACCTGTCGAGGTTTCTATGCTCGCACGATGGATCGCCCATTTTTCAACCTCCCGAAAAAAATAAATCGACTCTGTCGTTTAAAAAACCTCATAGACCCGTTAGCATTCTCGTCTCTCGAATTTTAATCGATTTTTCGACATTTTCAAACTATTTGCTAGGTAAATAAATTTTTTCAAAACGAGCAAACGTCGAGGATCTCCTTGACTCTCAGTATTAGACACACATGGGTCTAGGGTGTCCAGCCCATTTAGCGTATAACGTAAATCTCTCTCGTTTCGTATCGATTACCATCAAATATCAACAATAAAAAGTAATAAAACAAATGAATAAATAAATAAATAAATAAAATTTCAAAAAATAACAATAATACATTTTTATCCATGACCCAGGGCGACTTCTCTTTCCGTGGATCCAAAACAAGTTGCCTGCATATGTTTAGATTTTTTGAATAAGTTCGAATAAAGTAAAAACCGAGAGGACGCCGTAGACCCATTCGTGTGTCGAGGAAAATGCGATAATTCTAGTGTGTCTACGGAGAGGCTGTCAATTAATTCTGAAAGCAATTGGAAAGCTTTAAGCACGTGGGTCACGGGGCGAGTTGCAGTGAAGAATGGATAGCAAATGGTTGGTGTGCACGGCCTATACTTCATTCAGGAATTGCTATGGATTTATACCGAGAGGAGTGAGAGGAGGAGGAGAGCGTGTGCCGGACACTTAAGTATGCGAGGCACTTATATCTCATTTCTCTTCCTTCATCTCTCTCTCTCTCTCTCTCTCTCTCTCTCTCCCGGTCTGTATTTCTCTTTGGTTAAAGTAGCTTCGTGTCCAGTTTGCAGGAAATTATTCACAGGCCATCCGGCAATCGGGCGAGTTCACACTCACCTCTCTCTCACTCTCTCTCTCTCTCTCTCTCTCTCTGACTCTACCGGCAGACGCCTAGAGAACGCTCTAGAATTCTCGGTTATCAAAGCTCATGCCTTTCGAGGCCGTCGCACCTGCTGCATATTGCAATCGTCCACGAGCCACAAATATCAGACTGTATCATAATTAATGAGGATGGAAGGATCATTACCCCGAAAGTGCTGCTCCCTCGGGTGTCTCGTTTGCTTTCCAAATGTCCATTCCGTAAAACTGGACAATTGAATTATTTTGGCTAAAAATCAAGAATCTTTATTTCATTCGAATGATTATCATTAATTAATTGATTAATTATTCAAATTAATTCTGACAGTAGAACCCGCTCAATTGGACTCAATCGTCAGAATAATATTCGCCTCCTTTCCTCGTGCAATTCAGAAAATAAGGTAATGTGAGGAAAAGCTGAGGGAGAGGCAGGTCGGACGCAGAACTAATTGGAGGCTGGTCGAGGCCCGTCGGGACTTGAAATTTTCATGTATGAGATATGCGATCTCATAAGACGATGAGGATGCTGCGCGGGAGGGGGCAGACAGAAGAACCAAGAGAAAAAACGTGCACGGATATTCGAGCCGGGAGAAAAAATGAGGCAAGATTTTCCACAAATCTGCGCTTTTGCTCACAAGCTTTTCGCATGCATGGATTTAAATCCTCGCTGGAGCATTTTGCCCATCGTTTGGTCCAGGGAGACTGTACGATATTAAAAATGCGCTCGAGCCTCGTGAAGATTGAAGTTCCGGAAACATCGGAATCGATTTCCTCAAAGAAATCCAAAATTTCGAGCATTGCCAGCATCAAAATTGCCAGAAATTGAGGCAGGTGGAAAATGAAAGTGTTGTTTGTATATATTGGGAGAGGAAGGTCCTTTGAAAAGTAGTATGTATGTCAAGATGTGACGAATATACGATTCCAGCTTCTCCATGTTCATTCGTATTGTGTAGTCGTATATATTTCGAGGTTGCTCAGCACCGGGAATAAGAGAGAAGCAGAACAGCCTGATGACATCGACGAGCCATTGTCTAGTTACATCCGGTTACGAAGATACTACATATTCGCCCAACAAGACGGATTGATAGCGCAGAGAAAAAGGGCCACGAGAGAGGCCGAGAGAGAGAGAGAGAGAGAGAACGAAGAGAATACTCGAGACTCGTCAAGTATAGAGAAGAAGCTCTGTGTATATTTGTGTGTGTATGTGTCGCTATTCACTCGAGGTTGCCTCTTTGGACCGACGAAAATAGAAGTTTGCCCGTAAGGCAGAGAACCTGGCAAGTGCAAAGGGAGAATGAGACAAATATATGTGAAAAAAAGTAGAGATTCCTTGAAACTTATTAATTTTTCAAATTAATTTTCATTTCGATATTTTTATCTGTCAAAATGTTCCCTGGACCATTTTCCAAAGTTCACAAGACAGTTACGCCGCACCGGTCAGGATTGGATCTGCTCTTACTCGGTGGCTGATCTTTTTTACGGACCAGAGCGCCATTTTGTCCTCCGGTAAGCTGCTGGACCACTCGAAACGGAGTGTTCTTTACGAGCGTGACGCGGAGGAGGAGAGAAGAGGAGGATGGTGAATATTTCCACGGCTCTCAGATCCGAGTAGAATTCAAGACGAGCGAGTCTCTCCTTTCGATTCTTTCTCTCTTTTGCACCCCTGCAGGGAGGGTGGGGGGTAGTTTCGGACACGAGGGAATATCGGTCAAGAAGAGAAGGAGAAGAGAAGGTGGCAGTGGCGAGTCGGGAGTACGAAATGAGCCCACGAGGAGCAAAAGAGTTTTCGTGAAATTTACGATTCGCACCGCGGGCTCGTTGACGAAGCGCGAGCCGCGATAAGGGTTTCCCGTGATGCTCTGTCCGCGAGTATGTGGAAAGCGTTCTGTACGTTCACGAGCTGCTGGGTCAACGCGTAATCTGCACTTTTCCATGCGTACGTACGTATGGGGAAGGAGTAGAATTTTATGGGATGTTGAAACGCTCGTACATCAAAAAACCGAGATAGACGCGGCTGGCCTGTCAATCCTCAGCATGAATGATGGCCCGGCAAGACGCGCAGGATGCTGCAAAGTTGCCTCTATTTTTATTACTCCATAAATATAAATTCGCCAAGACGTGAAACAGTAACGAAGGAGAGGAGAAAGAAACGTCGAGGCAAAGACTCGCGTACATGACCGGATGCGCGTGGGTTCGGGAATGAAGATTTTACTAGTCACCCTCGCATTAGCTCGATTATCTTTGGAGCGCTCGTGAGTTCCTTGTAATGAGATAATTGTGCATGGAGAGAAAAGCGAACGGCGAGAAGGGAAGGGAGCAGGGAGAGCATATGGAGAAGAAAAGGCGAGGAGGGAGACGCAAAGGGAACGTTAGTGGCAAAGCTTTCTATTGACAAGTAATTAACACCGCGATATCGATGCTTTCCAGCTTCGTTTGGTATTCGCGAGCTAACGGATAAGGGAACGAGGATGCAGTTCTCCAGAGCAAGAGGCTTGTGTGTATTGCGCCCAAGAATATTGGAGATCCCATAGACAATAAATATACAGGGAGAGAGAGCGCACAAACACCGACACACGACCATTACTTGGTCGTGTGTGTGTTTGGGAAGGTGGAAGGTGGTTCGTACACAGTGAGAGGCCTACGAGTTGGTGCGAGTGAATAATGCAATGGCCTGGGGGCTACGGGCGTCCTAGACACGCGTCGAACAGGGGCCGAGCGCAAATTTATTTATCAAATTTTTATATTCTGCCAAAGTACAAAGTATCCGGTAGCCCCGCATTCCCGAGGCCGTACTTTTTTATCTTTCACGAAGTACAAAGCTCCGTCAATAATAAAATGCCAAGCTCGCCTCTTCGTAACGGTTGCGATTGCGAATTAATACACCAACTTTTTATTTCGACCTTTATTTCTCCCTAATTCGTTGAATAATGCCCGGGGCTGTGGAATTTAATTAAACGTCGCGCTGTCTCGTGATCAACGTTTCGTGTGTCTTGAAAAATCTTTTTTTTATTTGCCCGTAAATACATTTTCAGCGCGCCGCGTACACAATGTTGACAGCTGCGTCACAAAAAGCGACAAAACTCTCGGCCTTTTTCTCTCCCATTTACGTTCGTAGGTTTGACGTTTTTTTTACCCGGACGACGAGCACGAAACACGGCGTTGACCTTTCCGCACAAATCGCGATTGTCAAATGAAAAATATAATAATAATGGAGAGTTTTTAAAATCCCTGCGTCCTGATGGACGAGTGCACTCGCTGTCGGCTTGTCTGATCACACACGGATGTAACTACTGATCCAGTGATACACCACCAGCCGGCAGCCTAAACCCCAAAGGACCTCGTACTCTCCGATCTGTTACGATCTCCTCCCTGCTCCTCCCTTCAGTCTGGCTCTTTCTCTTTTATCAGTGCTAACGAACGGAATGACCACAGAGATGGAAGGAAAACGTGACGCCCGGGGAAACCTTTTCCCAGCAGTATCAACGATCCAATAAGCAAAACGTCCGCGCGATTCGACATCGCGGCGTTACTCTCTCGATCCTCCCGACGGTTTTAATACACCGTGTTCGATGACCTCGTTGTTTCATCTACCAATTCGTTTTGTTATATATTCTTGTTCCCTCGAGTTCCTCTCTCCGACATATTCTCACCGCTATCTCTTCACTATGACCTTTTTACTCTTTTCTATCCTCTCCGCGCCTCCTCCTCGCCCTCCCTCGCTCTCTCTCTCTCTCTCTCTCTCTCTCTCTTTCTCTCGGTCCGTACAGCATCCGTTGGCTTATCTACGAGAAAATATTGATCCCCTCGAGCAGAAAGAACGTGATCCGCGTTTTTGAAACTTAGGAAAGCCTGAAATTTACTCTTTCGGCTTTCAACCCTTACCGTCGTAAATATACCTCGAGCTTTTTTTCCTTCTCTGGCTGGTTGGTCGAATCTTTATCTATACACTTTGTGAGAAGAAGAAGAATTCGCCAAAAGAATTATCTCCGCATCGCAGTGAATTTTTTCTTTCATTTTTTTTTTTTTTTTTTAATTTTGTCTCATTTTTTTTTCTTATTCTGAGGGAATCGACCCGAGAGACATTCCGAATGTTTAATAATGAGTTTGCAGCACCACAGGGAAATTGCAAAAGTGCACACTCGTCCATTTGACGGCTAAGCGCACACGAAACATTTCAAGGGGCTTGAAAATCAATTGCCACTGGCGTTTGTATATTTTTTCGATACGTAAATTGTTTCGTTTTTTTGTTTTGTGTTTTTTTTCAGGTTTCATCGATTATTCACTTCGGAGCTAGTTTCGAAAAATTAGAGGCGGAAATTAATTAAAAAACAAAATAGAGAACGAAGAGAATATCGAACTTTCTATATATCGGAGCAACGCGAACCGATATCGGGATCGGAAAGAAAAAACAAAACCCAGCAGGTCGACATGGAAAAAGCCCAAAGTTTCCGGAGTCATTAACTATATGCGAAACCGACGTCGGATTTATAAATTACAAATGAAAAACAAAAGAAATGCATTTTTTTCTCCATTTTTCCGAATTATTTCTCATTTGCGGTGAAAAAATTGTGAAAATCCTACAAACAAAAAAAAAAGAAATAATAAAAAGACGAAAAGATGGCAGGGCCGTACACGATGATTCGGAAAACGAGTGTTAAGCACGAAAACTCCTTATGGATTTCCATCAAAATAATGGGGAGCATTTTTGTCCTCATATAATTTAAAAGTTAACAGCTCTTGCTTCTGTTATCTCGGCCAGCATATTGAAAAATCCATAAAATAGCAAAACCGCTGAATCCCATATTGCGGAAAAGGTGGGAAAAAAAAGGCGATAGCAGCAAATATTTTTAACGCTGCACGGAAAATTAATGAAAAGAGAGGGAGGAGGGGGACGAAACGCTGACCGAATGTAAGATGAAAGTACGAGCAGGGAAAAACATAAGCGGTAACGAGCAGGAAGGCTCGTCGGGGTATAGGCTTTTTCGGCCTCTGCGCGAGTTCGGAGGAAAAGCCTGGGGAACAGGAGGTGATGACAAAAGATAAGCCACGAGGGTTTGCGAACAAGTACCTGTCTTTTCCTCGAGCTTCGTACGAGCTTTATTCGAGCTCCAACGCTCGATTTTTATGTCCAGCTTTCCTCCGTTCGCGTCTTCTCATATCTCGCCCTACTATTCTCCTCTTCTCTCTCTCTCTCTCTCTCTCTCTGTTTTCGTCTCTCCCTGACAAAGATATCACGCGAAACTCAAACATCGCGGAAGCGTTACATTTTTTCTTCTATTCCAATTATCCCAGCCACTCGTTTTTGTTTCTCGAGTAAAGAGAGAAAAAAAAATAGCCATTTTCTTTTTTTTCTGCGGAAAAAATTTCACACGCGAAACGGCAAATTTCAATTTTCAATAAAAAATATTAAAAAATCCTCGCTTTTTCGGCAAGAAAAAATGCATTCGCAACGACGATTTTTGGTTGACTGGAAAATAACAACAAAAGTCCTCAATTTTTATCAATTACTCGTGAAAATTGAGTGCTCCAAAAAATCAGGGAGGAAGAAATCGGAGACGGACGCGTTAGTTGTGCAAAACTGTAAAAAAACCGCGATGCTAGGATATATAATGGTGTGATAAAAATATAGACAAGTTGGTGTGGGCGTGGGTTTGTTCGTTGAGTCTGTGGCCGAAGCTTCATGGACGCTGGAAAAAAGGCTCGAGCGTTGCAAATGAAGTTTATTATTGAAGCCACGAACGGGCGGGAGCGCGATGCGGAGAAGGATCAAAGTATTTCAACAAACATTTTCCGCACACGCGTTCTTGGCGAGTGGAAAGAGCGTGAAACCGGAAGAGGAACGAAAGCAGAGGGATGCCGCGTTGGCAACAGCTTTTTCGCTTTTTTGTCTTATACTTTTTGTGCCTGGCGAAATAATTCGAGAAAATGTACGCGACGACGCAGTAATTTTATATTCCTAGCCGCATGAGAGTCTGCGAACGCTCACGCGACGCTTTCCACAAACTCCACGCACGCTTGATCAGCAAAAAAAAAAAAAAAAAAAAAAACATCATGAGGAAAGAACGCGGCAAAAAGGAAGCGAATGATGGAAACGTCGATTTTTCACGAGGCGGCTGACAATCGGCGTCGAGAAGTCTCGCAAAAATTCCGCGTGTCATCTCCGTCGAAAAATCGTTGGCACGAATCGCCACAAAAATTTCACTTCTCGCCCGACAATTTTTTTCAATTGACACTACGAAGGAGATAATAATTAAAATGCAAAAAGCAACTGGAAAAATGCAGAGTTCGTCCATGGGAATCACCGTGAAAAACATTTGGTGCGTGTATTCAAACACGACACTCTTTCATTTAGTCATTTGCATTTGATACTTTCATGTGAACGTGCCAACCAAGTGGATATGAATAAATTGAAAGTGTCTCATCGATTTTTATCAGTTAATTATTCAGCACTAGAAAAAAACAACTCGAAAATAACGTGTCGGACAATATCCCGGATTAAACGAATAATAACTGGCATGAGTAGACTTTAAGGGCTCACAGCCCCGTAAACATCTTAATCGAGCAATTTTTCGTAATTCCTTGTGACCCTGCAGTATAAATACGAGCAGGATTATTATTATATTTGAGGATTCCCGTAGCCAAATATTCGCGAGAAAAAAAAAGCAAATTTACTCAAAATTCCGAGGCCTTGTTGAAAATTATATTTCCCGAGGACAATACGCCAGGAATTTCGACGATTATGATTTTTCTGTAATTTACGGGATTTTCCTTTTAGAAAAAAATCATTTTTCAATAAATATCGTGACAATGAACTTCATCAAAATGTTTTCAAACCTCAAAATACAAAATTTCAGGTGCATTTGAATTTTCTTACAAATGGTCAGCTCAGCTGACGATATTTAATTTTTATTCAATTATTAATTACCAATTATTACTTATTTTAATATTAATCATATAATAATTATACAATACCGCAATTAATAATGCAATAATTGTTAATAATAATATTATAAATATAATAATTAATTATGAATGGAATAAAATATTGAATATTTTCCTAAAACTTTGACGTCGTTTCCTGACTCGGTCGTATTTACCTAAGCAATCATCTCCCCGAGAAATTGATGTCTGAGATGTTTTTGTAATGGCTCATCCATAATCCTTTCTCTGATGCTGACAAATATTTGTCATAGAATTATATAAAATGCTTTGGGTGTCAGAAAGTGGTGAGGGGGTGCTCGTAGTATTTTTATACACTTTTCTCTCTCTCTCTCTCTCTCTCTCTGTATCTGTTCGGGGCGTTTCGCAGCATTTGCGAGGATACATGTAGATAAGAAACGCGAAAAGGAGAGAGACTGGCTTCGGCCACCTGTATATCCATTATAGGGAATTCGCTCTGCGGCTTCCGAAGCCCAAACGCGACGACGAGCGGGACTATGAACAAGACGACGCCGCCGACGACGACGACAATGACAAAAACAAAAACAAGGATACAATAAGCGAGAGCAATAAAGCATAGCCAACGAATGTTGGAAATGGAACCAGGCCAAATATCGCATCACTCGATACTCTCCGCATGAATTTCATCCTCAACTGCAATGGAAAATAAAAAGAAAAAAAAATGCCTGTTAATACATTGAAACGAAAATTTACCGTCCACGAAAGTCCCGAAAATTTTTCATGATTTTATCAGTTTTTAATAAGGCGATATCATCCCTCCTGCCTGCAATCCTCATCGCGAATCATTTCCATTGATTAATGAATATAATTAACTCCGAGCATAATTTCGTGGACAATTAATCTTCGACCGAGTGATAAAAAATGCTCCAGTGAAAAAAAGTGTGTTAAATTTTTATTTTTATAAATTTCAGAAATTTCACGAATGCCATGAGATTTCGATGGGAAAAAATGAAAATTTAATTTCTTTTCTCCAGGTAGATTCGAGGGAGGAAAAAAAAGGACGAAATGGAAAGCAGCGAGTGGCTCGAGTCGCCTAATTTATTTATTTACTAGAAGAATCGAATGAGGAGAGTTTGAAAAACAGCGAAGATGAAAGATAAAAATAGGGGAGGGTGAGGAGAGTGTATGAAGGGATGGTGAGTGAGTGACTCGAGTCTCCAATGCCTCGGGGGTAAGTTACGTGCTGGGAAAATCAAAATTAATGAGAAAAGCAGGGAAGGGAAGAGGGAAAGGGAAAAATAGGAAGAGAGAGGGTGGGGAAAAGGAGCGCCGAGGCGCGCGCGACCGGCTTTCGAATACGAAGCTCGCGCGCGCCATGCAAAGCACACTTTTCTAAAAATAGCTGCTTGCATCGCCGGAAGAGGAGGGGGCGTGGTGGGAAACGGGGCCGGCGGCCGCGGGAAGCTCGCGGGCGCGGGGCTGAGTTCCCGGCGAGCAAAACGTATGAAAGGAGCAAGGAGGGGAGTGTACATGAACGTGCGCCCTCGGTGAACGATGTTTGCATTGTCGACGAGAACGCGTACAACCCGAACGTCCTCCCTGATGGCACACGTCGACGATAATGACGGGGACGAGCCGAGCAGGACGATCACCACAACGACTACGACAAATGTGGAAAAATGAATAGACGCAGCCGATCTTTTATATGGACAAATAATGGCCGGCTCGACTTTTTATGCCACACGCCGCAACGTTGCGGTCCAAAGAAAAATACATTTTCTATTATCATTGTTTTTTCACTCCCAAAAACAATGACAATTCTCGTACCGACTTTGAAAAATATGAAAAATAATTTTTTTTATCATTTTTTCATTCAATTTCAAAATTCATGACAATTTTGTAGTTGAATTCTCGAAAAAGATCGTTTTATCGTCAGGACCATTTGATCCTGATATTTGTATTTATATTTTTATTTATTTATTTATTCAATTATTTATTATTTTATTTATATTTATAATTATATAATATTTATTACACTAGAATTCTTTCGTATCGATTTTCGGTTTGGATCTTCGAAAAAGATCGTTTTATTGTCACGGCCGAATATTTAATAAGAATCTCAAGACCTGGCCAAGGAAGACGAGAATTTCGTTGCATTGAGCATCGTGTAACCTCAGGATGTCGCGGTGAGCAAAAATATAAAGAAATAAAAATGTCGAGTTTGTCCGAATTCTGTTGACCGGTATATAACTGTTCGTCCTCCGGACCTCGGAGAGGTCCGATAAGAGAAGCGATTTGGTGTCTGGATGACACACAAAATCTAATACACGCCCAGTCTCTGTGATAAAAAGAAAACAAGGAAAAAAGTACGAGCCGGTGACGGGAGCTGCCGATTCCAGGAGCAGCGAGGTCAAAAGTATCAAGAAATAAAACGAACGTTTAGCGATGAAAAAAACCAATTGACCGAAATGCAGAGAGTAAACGTAGATTGGAATAAAAAGCTTCTCGTTTTCCTCCTCTCTCTCTCTCTCTCTCTCTCCATTTTCCGGCTCTGTACGATCGTGTTTGTTCCCTCATATAGGAGCTCGTTTCGTGCAATGATAAAAATTCAAATTCCACCCCCTCACAAGCCATTTTCGGCCGGACATGAAAAACGACAGGATCAGGGGTGCTCACGGAAAAACTGAGAATCCGATTCTTTCGATATGTATTTTTTCTTCTCCAGCCTGTCCGCGCAGGCAATTCAATAAAATTGTGAACCTGGTGACCGAAAGCTGTTCCGCATTTTCTTTTTTTTTTTTTAATTAACCCCCCA
The DNA here is from genome assembly GCA_030522525.1 of Campopleginae sp. 14b. Taxonomy (NCBI): domain Eukaryota; kingdom Metazoa; phylum Arthropoda; class Insecta; order Hymenoptera; family Ichneumonidae; species Campopleginae sp. 14b. Next base: position 16,129 of record JAPYYS010001048.1, read on the forward strand.
GGACAGCGGGATAATGGGAGGAGGGAGAACGTCGCAGAAAAATTATTGCTTCTCCGTCCGAAATGATATTGATTTTTCGTTCTCTCCGATTCACTGGCTCGACGTTCATTTTTTTTTTCTCTACAAATTTTCTAGGTCTCGCAAACTTTTGATTCTCATAGATCGAGTCCAATTCGATTGATCGATGGGTAATTAAGAATCGATAATTGAAAACTCGAATCGAGGAGGAAAAATATTTGAAAATAAATATGGAAACAAGTTTTTTTAAATCCTCATCGGAAATTCCACTTTTTCAATGGTAAAAGCGAATTTTCGAATTTTCCCGAAGGGTTAAGTGTCAAAGAGCTCTCCACCATGGCTTCAAGAACAGAGGGAGGGCGAGGGGCTCAAAGTTTGCGTTGGAAAAGGTCGGGGTGTAACGGTCATTTACGCGACTACCCCCAGAGCAACATGCAAACCGCTGTGTAGGTGGATATACGAGCTTGACCCCCATGCACAAGGCTGCATTTGACCCATTGACCCGGCGAATTTTCCCGAACCTTGACGATCACGACCGAACGAGAAATCCACCGGGCGCTTCTGTACTCGACAATATATTTACACCTAAATCGAGTATTTCCTCGCAAGGCGATCTTTTGAAAAAATTTATTCGATTTTCCAAGAATTTCCAATTTCCCAAAGCCCTAAATGAGAAAAAAAATCCGAGATAAATGAAAAATTGAAATAAACGCTTGGAATGCGATGAAAAAATTGTAAAATTCTTTTACAAAATCCCTGAAATACGCTCTTGGCAACTTTATATTTTCGTTGTGATAAAAATTGAAAAGAAAATATTGGAGTTGACCCAAAAAACTGCTACTTTTGGTTTTTTTTTTCTTACAAGGACGATTTATTGTTTATTTATCGCGATAAAAAAATAGTAAAAAAAATATTGCTAAGAAAATTCCTGAGTTATTCGTTCGTGTTATTGTCCTCGATTTTTCTCTCAATTTTCCAATATTTTTGTGGATGCCTCTCGTTCCAGGAAGCAAAGAAAGCCCTTATTCCCGGCTGCTTGTCCTTGCGGACCGAGCATGCGAGACTCTGTTCGAAAAAACAACAACCAGCATCCCATCCACAAGCCCCCCTTCTCCCATTTATTTTCTTCTCATTTCATCCATTTATATACTTTTCCTTACCGAGCTTTTCTCGTCTCTGCCTTTAGCTACACTTTTCCCTTGCCACGTTAGTTCTCGAGCAAGAGCTTCGAATGCTGCGATTACAAGTAACGCGAGGAGCCCTGGCAGCATCGGAATTGCCAGAGAAAAGGAGCAAAAATCGACATGAAAGGATCTCGTTTTCGAGCTTCTCTCGAGGACTCCCATTTATCCCCCTGGCGTTGGTTCTAAGACCCATAAGAACGCAGCAAAGCGCCTTTTTCCGTTATTTATTCTCGCAATCTGCTGAGGATCAATTTTTTTTTTTCAACAGCTCCAAAACGTATCGTTACCGATCCCAATGAACATTTCCCTCGTGCCTCGTGCACGAAAAGACAGAAACAGAAGGATCGGGAGACAAAAATACTTGAAAATTTGAAGGGGCGTCTTGAGAAGTAAAAAAGAAAAAAAAAGTGGCGAATAAAAAGGTAAAGTTTGGCTGGAGACACGTACGAGGCGTCGGGACGTGTAAAAGAACTCGGGAAAAGAGAGGATCACTTATGCGATAAGTAGGTAACAGCGTCTCAGTGGAAAAAAGCATGCACAGACGCAGGAAAAGTCTCGAGGAAATAAAAGCGAATGAGAGAGAGAGAGAGAGAGAGAGAGGCCGCGAAGTGACTCTGCTGTATAGTTTCCGCGTTGTTGTTTTTTGTCGCCTGGTGCTGTTTGAGAATCGGAAACGAGGTTATGATATCGAAGGGTAAAGCGTATGCGAAGGTTTTCTTACGTGCGCTTGGCGATTTGGTATAGTTGTGCGCGATGTATTCGATGGAAACGCGAATGCAGAGGGAAGAGTAACGCGAAACCTTATGCGAGCGAAACATCGTCGACGAGTAACTCGCATGTGTTGCAGCAAAAAAATCCAACCAAACAGTTTTATAAACACATATCTACGTGGATATATAGAAATATCGTTGAGTGCTTGGGGGATGTCAATAGCGTTCAAATATGCAGAAACGTCGGGACAAACGTGTCCGGGCGGTTATCGGATTCGATTGACGTCAACAAGAATCGAGCAAGCATAATAACACGAGGGATATGATCGGTCTGTGTAAAAATCGATTATTTCAAATCGATCGTTGACTCGTTTGATCGATATCCTGGCCGAATGCGAGGAGACTTTATTCCGAAACTCGGATTCGCGTCATTTATGGAATTTCCGAAAGAATTGGAAAGACGAGAAGCGCGGGCAACGAGGAAAAGACGTTGCTGAATAAATGGGCGAGAGGAAAAAACATGAAAAATTGCGGTAGGATGATGCGGGATAGAGTCTTAGGATGCTTCATGCGGCTCGATAAAGCGCACCGCTTTAGAGCATGAGGAAGAAAAGAGGATCCTTGCGTCTCAGTCAGGCTCTTAATCTTCCTCCCCCTGCCCCATAATCCTTTCTCGCTCTCTCTCTCTCTGCCTCCCATTCGTGATTATGACGATGTACTCGAGAGAAAGACCGATAACAAGCGAGAAGGAGGACGGAGCTGGGAAGCGCAGAGGATATACTGTAACGTATACACGGCGGAACGCGTCGAGGGCGTTAGACCGCAGAGGGAAAAAGATATGTACCGCATGGATAAAAAAATAAAAGAGATGAAAATATGAGAGGAAAAGAAAAAAAAAAAGATGAAAAAGAGGGAAGCAGAGTGACGTGAACGAGGAGGACTGATAGAGGAAAAAGTGTATACGCGGTTGAAAACCACTGGAGTGCATGACATATACAACCCCCGAGAAACAGGTTACCCTCTTCATAACGTAATAACATTTTTACATATATATACACAAATCTATGTACATATGTATTTATTCTTCCATGTGTCTCTCAACGCTGCTTGTTTCTCCATTTTTTCTATATATAAATATACCTCGACGCAGAGAAGAGTTCGTTGTTGCCCCGAGCGGTCGCTACTGCACCGGCAGATGAGCTCTGTCTTGTCAAAAGTAAGTGAGTGAAGTCCGTCTTCTCTCCACTCTTTCTCGACGAGAGCTCGTTAATTCGCGTCTCTCGCGTACAGCGAACGAGCGACGAAGAGGAGGATGCTCCTGCTCTCTCTCTCTCTCTCTCTCTATCTCTCCTCTCTCTCCCTCTCTCTCTCTGTCGCTCGATGTAGAAAAAAAAAAAAGGCCAAGGGCTGGGAGAAAAGGTTGACGTGCCTGAGATTTTTTTCATCCCTCCTCAATTCGTCTTAATTAAATTTATAAATAATTGTCATACATAAAAACGCTCATTTCTTTCTAGTGCCTCATTCGGGGTCCCGTGGACCCCACGCGGATCCTATACTAGACCTAGAGCCTCCCGAACCTCCAGCATCGAAATATCAGCCGGAGCGATCGACTCGATGAATTTTCGCGGAGATTGTTGCTGCGAAAAAAAAATAAAAATAAAAATAAACGGAAAAAAGGGAAAATACTCACGTTGGCTGCTGCTGCGTCGTATGATGTTCTCCAAGAAGGTGTTTTGAGGGGCTACCAGGCCCCTACGACCGCCTGGCATCCTTTAACCGTTTGATTAATCACAGGATCTCGGGCTCTGGCTCGAGGTGCCCCCGTTTCCGGAAGGAAGCGAAAGACGCTCGAACAGGGTGCCGAGTATGTTTCAATATCCACCTTGACGATCGACAAAAGATTGAGGAAAACCGAAGAAAGGAAAAAACGGGGAAAAGAAAGCGAGAGCCGCTGCGAATTCCCAAGAGAAATCTCAATGGAACCGGGAGGATCGCGTTTCCCGGAAGTTACGACGAAAAAGGGCACATCGACCAACAGATCAATTCACAGATTCACACTTTACCACTTTTTCGACACTCGCGCGACGACACTTGGCAAAAAAAAGGAGAAAAAAAATGATTATTCGCAGGGAAAAAACTCAATTGGCACAGTTATTTTTTTCTTTTCTTGTCATTTTTTCGTTTTTTCCCTCGAGAAGCAGCAAAAAAAAAGGAGACACACGCGAACTCGGTAACTGTCTCCTCGCTCGTTTCTCCCTTCGGAGCAACTCGAATCTCTTGTACTTTGCCCTTCTGGTACGAATGGCCGACTTGTCCTCAAGATAATGACCTCTCGATGGCCTGAGAGGACAAGTTTTGCCCTCGGTGAGAAATATATAAGAGAGGAGTAGATAAGAGGATTCGTATTGGGAGCGTTTGGAAGCGGAGGCTCTCGATAACCGAAGAGCAGCGTTGTTCCTGGTCGTAGCTCCTTCAGCCTCGCCGCCCGCAACTCGGCCAGCTCTTGTTCCTCTGCCGCTTCTTCTTCTTCTTCTTCTTCTTCCGCTTTTCGCTTCACGTTTTTCCGTCGCTCGAGGGGGATTTTCCATTCCCGCGAGGAGCCAACGAATTGCGGAAGAACGCGAGAGATACAATTTTTCCTTGGTTTTTTTTCTTTTTATTTCTTTTCCTTTGTGATTTTTTTAGCGTTTTGTTTGGTCGGTTATTTATTTGATGGAGCGAGCGAGGGCGTGCGAAAGCCCCGAACGAATCAACTTTCGTCACCTGAGGAGCCTCGTGGTGGAGGCACGTCGAGTTCCCACCAAGGGCCGGCACTTTCTCGTCATTTTAACCATCGGAGCCAAAAGTTCTCTTCGTCAAAAATCCACCGATTCACAAGTATTTCCTGCCCCTCGTACCGATCGGCAAAAAAAATTTCAAAATTCTTAGTAATCAACGATTTCTAATTAACGAATGCCATTCCGCGAGGCTGAAAATCTTTTTTTTTCTGTTTATTCAACTGCTGAGGCGGATGCCAACATGACGATTGCACCCTCGCGCACGAACGACGATCAAATTCCTCATTTAACCGCAATCCTTCCACGCGTAATCCACTCTGGTCACACCCCGATAACAACAACAACAATAATAATGAAGATTCGAAGCGGTTCGTTCGGCGATTCTTCTCGACATCCTCGGTGTCCTCCTCGTCGGTGCAGCTCGACGAAGACATCGTACGTTCCCTCCAAACGCGATATATTCCTAAACGATCCTGGCCCTCACATTTTTTCCTGTTCGCCCACTCCACCGCGGCCAATCGCAGACAAAAACTTGATGGAACTTTCACACAGACACGGGCGTGCAAAAAAAAAAAAAAACACTTTTTTCTCACGAGGATCTCAAGCGATGCGTTTGCTGCGGGACTCCTGAGGATTCGTGCTCCAAAGCCTCGAGGAACCGCGAACGGTTGCTGCGAAAAATAGAAGAAAAAAAAAACATTGGTCAGCGTGCAGAACGAGCCAATCGCCTGGCCGGAGAGCCCGGCCCAAAAATCCTCAAATTACTGGCTCACGGAACGAGCAGGAAACGAAAGGGAAATGAGTAAATCCTCGGAAAGGGCGTTTGAGCCCCAAAGAGACGATATTAAGGGCACAGAACGAACAAAAAAAAAACATAAAATAGCCATTTTGGAGGATGTTGCTCGTGTGTGTGTGTGTGTGTGTGGGTGAAATTTCCTGAACAGGGAAAAGCGGAACGAGGCATAGGAAGGGAGGAAAATGGAAAAATAACAAGAGAGTGTACTCTGTCGTTATTTCGAAGCCTTTCCCTTGCTTCGTATTGTCGAACTCGTATCGCACTCGCTGCACGAATAGTATGTAGATTATGTGGCTGTCTATATGTATATCGAGGGTACAGAGAGGATGGAGGATATTGGAGGCTTTTGGTACAGCGGAATAGCGCTTTCAGGGAGGCAAATGGAGCGGAAGTGGAGGTCGCGACTTCCCTTTCCACTATTTGCGATCCAAGTCCAGCCTCGTGTGTGAATGTTTCTCGATGTGTGTCTCTGTGTTTGCTTTTTGTATGAGAATTCTACTGCACGCGTGAAGCAACGTGGTAAAGATATATTCGATCCTCCAGCGAGGAGCTACACACTCGCTTTTAACAAACTCCCATAATACTCGAGCCGAAGGAAACGAATATCGAAGCATCCTTCCGGCGAGTATCCCTCCGTCTCCTTCTTCTCAGACACTCCCTCCCTTTCCCTGCCCCTCCCCTCTCCTCCCTCCTCCCTCTCGTGCTCGCTCTCCACCGTACGCAGAAATATCGGCTTGTTTCCTCGTCATTGAAACTTCCATTGTGTACGCCAATATTTTCCACATACTTCATTCACGTCGGTAATTAGCCTCGCGTTTCCCAATCGTGCCATTCATATTCGCATTCAACATCGCGAGTTGTTTTATCTCATTTCTTTATAACAATGAAATTCATTTATTTTTCCAGCTCCGTGCTTTGTTTTCCATTTTACCAATCAACGAATATCGGACGAACGTTTTAATTATAAAATTTATGAGCGACAAATCGATTGTTCCTCGCTCGAGAAAATTTGTCGCAGGTCACGAAGAGAAATGCGGTAGAACAAAATCGACGAAATTTGATGAAATTTTGGGAGGAGGCAGAAAAATTCAATCGAGCTGGTGAAATTCGCATTCGGGGACGCGAGTCGTTTAAATTTTATTTTCCCTATACTCGATGATATTACGGAGAAAATTTCGAAGAGAAAGGAAAGGAAAAATATTGACTAAATTGTAGAAGCAACTTTGGGAAAGGAACTGGGAGGGAGGGGGAAATATTGCGACGAATTGGGGTTTGGTAATGATTGACGGTATGTGTGTGCCGGTAGTTTCGACTGTGTACACGTAATAATGTGTGTCTCTATGTCGAAGGTCATAATTGAAAGGAAGAAGTAGTATTAAGTTTCGAGAAGCGAAGTGGGTGGCTTTACGGTCTCGTTCGGGCAAATAAAGGCGAGCATTTCCGGCGAGTCTTTCGGTTGGAAAGCCGCGCGCGGACGTTCGGTAGAGAATAAATGTCAGAGGAGAATGGAGAAAGGTGCGGGGAGAGAGAAAGAGATAGAGGGAGGGCGTTTTTACCCTCGCCGTTCGATTCTTGACCTTCCCGAGTGAGTCGAAGTTCGTGATAAGTAAATGAGGGGAAACGACGCATAACTTTTTCTCTCCGTGACTCCCTTTTTCCCTCTTTGTTCCTTAGTTCAATGAAGCCAGTACGACCGGCGGTATGTGTGTCGTTGTAATCGATAGAAAAGCTCGAAGGGACAAGAGGCTAAGATATAGAGCGAGAGAAAAAACGACAGAGGTCGGTGGCGGCGACCACGACCACGACCAGATGGCCTAGAAGTAGAAAAGTAGTATAAGTCAGTATGTGGTACGGCAGACGCTTGTCGGAATCAAAACTACAAGCTTCCCCCTCCCACGACATCCTTTTCGGCATAAAATTTCATTTTTTTTTGTTCCCAAAAAGCGTCAGCTCGAAATTCGTCTCAGTTCCGAGACGGAGCCGAACAAAAATTCGCCTTACGATCCTCGGAGAAGTTGGTCGAACTCGTCGATAACAATTTGACCCATTTAAATATCAATCCAGCGAGGAATTCGATTGAAGAAAATTCGGGATTTCCGAACGAGTCGAAAGTCGGGGATATAAAGCCATCGGCATAAAAGTTTCATTGAAGGAGGAGAGCGAGGATATTTTCTTTTTCCTTTTATTTATCTCTATATCGACGAGACTGCTACGTCTTTCCATCGAAACTTTGAGCAATTGGTAAAAAGCGTCCGAGTTTCGGTAGCAAACATGAGTCGTGCAAATCCAAGACCGGAAGTGCGAGGGCTTCTCGAGTTATCGGAAATTTCGTTGGGACACGATTTGGTCATGAAATCAAAGAAATCGATTTGCTTTTTCCATCGCTTAATAAATTCGCAAATAATTCTTGCCACTAATTCTCCAGTCTAAATCCTCGGGATCCAAGTTTTCGGGGGCAGCGCGATATGAGCAGTTCGAATGCTCCAAGTTTGTGAGAGATCGAGTCTCTCTGGAGATGGGAGGACGAGTCGGCGAGAGAGAATGAGAGAGAAACGTCGAGAAATCAGAAGAGCAAAGTCGTAAGATATTTTAGAGGCGGAAGGACGAGACGAGGGGGGGGGAAGGACGGTGGCAAAGTACGAAGAGATATCACTCGAGGAGAATGCGGTGCGGTTGAGAATTCTCCAGTTTGTGCGGAAGTTGGAGGAAAAGTAAGGGAGAGAGAGAGAGAGAGTTTGGGGGTTGGAATGCAGTCATGGAGTTGCAAATCCTTCTGCTCGAACGAGGCGGCGAGTGAGAAGGAGAATATCAAGAGAAATGCATTTACTTTGGCGTCCCAGGTGCCTCTTTGTTTCTGTCATGACGCGCGAAACATGAAATGGCAGAGAGATAGGAGGAGAGTGCGAGAGGGTTAGTAGGAAACTGGGAGGAAGGAGAGCTCTGGTGAGGAAGGGGGAGGAAAATGAAGAAGGATACGAGAGAGAAATGCCGTGAAGCTCCGCGCGTTGAACTAATTGGATATACGCAAAGGGAACGAGCACATAACACACGTCACATGCATAAACATCAAAAAGGCTCATGCACATCGAGCGAGATATCCGCACAACGAGAAAGCAAAACATTAGCTGCCTCGTTCGAGTCCTAATTTGGCCAAAGTGAGTGGCAACCTTCGAGTCCCAATTTCCCATACGAAAGCCCATGCTAAGAAAATACCGAGTTTCTCGCAATAGAGGCTAAGAAAATAACAAAAAAGTACGTGGATTGATAACGTCTGATCGCGAAGTTGAAAAAGCCACTTAATCCAGCGAGCTCTTCGGAGAGACTTCTCAGGCAAGAGCACTTTCTTGTGTACCCTTTTCCCTTATCGAGGAATTGAGAGAGCAACGAAGGAGCCGAACGACGACAAGAGAGCGAGAGCAACTCTCGAAGAGATCTAGATAAACGCGCAACGCTCTGGACCGAGCAAAAAGACCGCAGATCTTAATGATCCTTTCGTCTCCTTCTTCCTCCTCGAGCCCCAAAGGAGCCTCTCGCTTTTATCCATTCCTTCGAATCTCCTCCATCTCATGCACATAAATAAATAAATGAGCACGTGTGTATTAATATATATGAAAATAGGATGAGGAGCTGCGAAGATGAAAACATTTATCTCGAAGGGGAAAAGGAAGTGTAATCGACGAGTCTCGTCGTCGTCGTCTGCACGACGATCTCGAGAAGGTTGTCATTCTCTGGGGGATTTGAGCCAAGATCGAGAGAAAACAAGTTGTACGAGAGGGAGGAAAAGAAATCCGATTCCTTGACTGATGTATTATGGACTACACATACTCCTCGAGCTTACTTTTCACGCGCTACACTAGTTTGTATGCGAATCCGCATGTCCGACGTATTAATGTCTCTGTAACCTTAACCCTTCGTCGTCACGGCGCAGATGGATTCTACCCAGTGACAATCCCTCGCCGTAATCTCCATCTCGATAGTTTGAACAATACTATTGTCGTGAGACTGTAATTAATGAAGCCGTGCACGCCGAGCCGGTCAATAAACTAGAATGTCTAAACGTTATTCGATAATTTGATGCGATTTTTTGGGCCGATAGATTGCTCGCGATGCGGATTTGAAAACAGACTGGGTACAATCTAAACCATATCAGTGTGACCACCGAGCTCAGCGGCGGAAGTTTCACCACGAAGGGTTGTATACTATTTGTAAAAAAAAGGCTGCCTGGCCATGGACAAGCGGGAGGGTACATGACTAATACGTAAACGAGCTTCAAGATGGTGTCCCAGTGATTCTTCGGGGCGGGGTTTTGGCACCACCGACATCACCAATACCACCTTAACATCTCCATTTACCAACTTTTCCCTCTTCTCTCCGCCTCATGTACATTTTTCTCCGTTTTTTTTGTTTTTATTTCTACCTCTTCTTCAAGCTTCTTCGCCTTCTGCCTATAATATACTTTGCCCTCGCAACTCTTGCCACGTCCTCCTTCTTCATCTCCTATTATTCGAGACACCCCTACATCTCACTCTAGGATCGATCAAGACCATCCTACTGAGACACGAAAACACGACCCCGCGGCGACCTATCTCACGCTCTAACGCTGCCAACCCTATAACACGATACTTTTCTTTGCCCCCAAATTTCTCTATCTTATACGAACGTCTCTTCTCTCTTACCCTCTTTCGAGCTCCTTCTGTTCTTCACCCTCGAAACAGGTTAAATCGACACCGTCCTTCTGCTTGTTTTTTTCGATCCTTTCAACGAAATCCCGCCACTTACGCGACAGTGCTGACTCGTTTTTTTTTTGTTTTTTATTAAATTTATTAACGATTTTTTTTTGCATTTTCACATTTTTGTCGAGATATTTATTCAGGAAACTTGATTTTCTCGCGATAAAAAGGCCATAGCGATGTTTTTTTTGTCTATACGGATTTTTATCCTCCAGCTCGATGATGAGGCTCGTGAGAATTCTCGCGTTTGCATTTTCTCGTTTCGCTTTCCTCTAGTTTACACTTTTTTCTCTCGTCCACCGAGCAAAACGCTATGATGCTCGAGTTGTTGTGTTTTTGTTTGTTTTTATTCTGTTTTTTTTTGTTTGTTCTCGTTTTCCATTCGGCTTTTCTCCTTCGTTCTCGATGCAGCCGGTTCCCAGAGACTCGGCCGACTCGATCGACTCTTGATCAATGCCAATGTACCCGGTGGGAAAAAATCTCGATTGCCGGAAAAATCTCCGCCCAGCATCCCTCGCTCCTCTCCGACGAAAAAATTCAAATAAAAACTCGCCCCGAGGAACTCATTTTTAGTCCAGGAAACTTTTTCCTGGCCAAGATCGTCGCGAGCCACAAATTACAACCATTTTCTTGTCATGGACGAAAATCCTAGCCACCCTGTACGAACGAACGCGAAAAGACTCTCGTACTACGAGCGATTTTTGCAGTAAAAATTGCTGCTGCTTGCTCAGCATCGCGTGCACTTCGATTTCTAATCCGATGCAAGCGAATCCAGGATTTCCATTCGATCTCTTGACCGATTTTATTTCTACATGGGATTCATGGGAATTGGCCTTTTCGGAAAGTAAAAAAATTGACGAATTGACCCGATGGAATATTTGGGCGAATAATTAATCAGAATAATTGCGGAAAAAAGAGAAATAATGAGCTTTTTTGCGGAAAGCCGCGGCGTAAAGATCGAAAGTTGCGGAAAGGAAAGATTAAGCTCAAGGAAGGTGATGCTCTTTTTCCATCAGACTGATTGTTCAGTATTTGGGGGATCGGGAATAGCAAGAGAAAAGGAAAAGAGAGAGAGAGAGAGAGAGAGAGAGAAAAAGGAATTTTTCGCACGATTGCAATTTTCGCTTTCCTCCTCATTTTCTCCATTTGTTATATACGAGGCAGTGCGGAAGGATTTGGAATTCTTAGCGCAGCGAGTCTCGGATCCGAGCAATCAGCGGTGATTGGAGAAAAAGAAAGGGAGAGATGTTGGCAAATTTTCGTTATTCTTGTAATGGAAACGACGAGATAGAAATTGGGATTGTTGTGCGCCACGTTTCTGGACCAAGTCCCGTTATTCGTTGGCGAATCTCATAACGCATACGCACGTAAGGATCGTCCGTAGTGCTGACCCCCTTAACGTCTCTTCACTACTGCGAACATATACGTATATCTCTGAAGAGAAATATAAATAGAAACGCGAGAAGGGGTTGGAAAAAGTTTTACGATCTCGGGCGCCGTCGTACGTTTTAGTCGTCCTCGCCGGATCTTTCGGTCTCTCGCTCTTACGCTTTCTTCCTGGTCTTTCATCTTCTCTCACAAAAGGAGATAGATCGTGTACGCGGGCAGCGTTACTAGCGTTGAAAGAGGCAAAAATAAGAAAACAATGTGTAGGTCGATTACACGAGACGGAACATTCTTGTTCCTTCTTTCGTCCTCCAACAGAAATCAAAACAACAAAACCTTTTCCGCATTGTACGCGAACATTATTTTTTCTATCCGACCCTAATGAAAGATCCGAATGGAAAATTAACGTCTCAAGTGTCTCGGTCGAGAGGATAAAAAAGAAGAAGAAAAAAAAAAAATTATTCGAGGAAGAAAAAATGGTGAAAAAAATATCACACGTGCGTTGTGCCAACTTCCGGTCTCTTGGGTAGAGCGAAAAGTTGAAAAAACTATTCGCCATTACATGAATTCTACGATTCCCGATATTCCGGCGTCCGCAGCCTCTCCGGAAGCCCAAGATCGAAGGGGATCCCACGAGATCTCAAGAATTTAGGGCCAGCCAGCAGAGAAAAAAGCTCCAAGGGTTAGGGAAATAGCGCGAAATAAAAAAGCTGATCGAGAAGGATTGCGCACGCGGATAGTTCGCTCGATAGCCCCCCTGCGGATCGTTTTGGGGGTGTGTGTAGGTCTCGGGGGTGGTTCGGGCTTGGAATTGCTCCGAGAAAGAGGGAAAGAGCAAGAGAGACCTCGTAACCGATACACTGGACACGTGTTCACCCGAGCGCTCGACTTACAGCACCGGAAACCCCAACGCGAGCGTCACGTTCACGTTCAAAGCTTGTGACTATATTATTCCTTAATATATCCGCCTCGAGCATCAACCTGTATATATATCGCATGTATGCGAATACATGGAGGAACTGCAAAGTCCACACATACGTCATATGGCTCGAGAGTATCTGAGTATCCTCCCCTCTGCGCTCATGCCAATTTCGTACCAATTAGTCAATTCGATTAATCATCTAGGAGCAGCAACGAGCTCGATCAACCCGCATCGATGCACTATTTCCTTTCTCATCTGGCGAGCCTGCACTTGGTCAACGGAGTGTCTCCATATCGGGAGGTTAATTAAAGGCCCACGTGGGAAGATCAATATTTTTCACGTCAACGTAACTCGAAAAATGTCTTGAAATAAAAATGTTGGTGATAAAAATGATAATCGATTCGAGTCGAAGAATTTTTCATTACTGTCGGAGGATTGTTCGAGCGAAATGACTGACAAAAGTTGCTCGACGTCGAGAGGGCCGAGGAAATAATGAAAAGAAAAAAGGGGAAAAATGTCGAAAGGAAGAAAAGCGTCGAGATGTGAGAATGACCACAAGATTCTTATTATGAACAAAAGACTGGAACAAAAGAAAAGACGAGGGAGAGGCAGGGGGGAGCCGGGTGTCGAGAGGACCAAGAAAATTTCACCTCGACGAAATTTTCTCTCGAGCTTTCATTTTTTCACACTCCTCGCTATCACTTATCCCAATTGTGCCCGTTGGCCCATCACAGTCGTTAGATATTCTTAACGCGCACATATCCAGCAGCACAAAATCTATAATAACCAATTCCTGGCGGCGCGATCGAATTCAAAGTCCGTGAAAAGTGCCAGCGGGTAATACGCGAGGTACGCGCGATTAATGCACCCTTCGGCGATTAATGCTCCTCGCCGATCTACCTCCAGGCTTTATGGGTCTATGTGGGGACCAAGGCGAGAGAGAAAGAGACACAGAGAACCCGAGAAAGAGAGAGGGAGCTTTCGGGGCTAAAAAACCAAAGACATGTGTCGAAGGAATTGACGAAAAAAATTCAAACGTCAAGTTCAACGTTATGGGGGGTTGACGAGAAGAAACAAAAGAATAGATTTTTGAAAGAAAAAAAAAAAAAAAAACCCCATAATTGTGAAAACTGACGTAGATATCCGGACACGTATGAATATTGATAAGGAAAAAATGTGAAAAGGGATTTTTGATTGAGGACGAAGGTGGTGGCGGCGATAATGTACCTACCACCTCGGCAACGAGAACCGTCCCGGATGACGGATCGTGAATATCCCTCCGTACACCAGGGTGACCGAGTGGTGACTGGCGAGTCGTCGCGGCGCTGACTACAATCCCTCTCCGCCTCGCGCCCTCCCAACCCCCGATTTCCGCCTCTGCGACGACGACGTCGACGACGAACAGCGTACGTACAGAAAGGAAAGCGTATACATAGGGCTCGAGCGCGATGAAGTAAAACCTACATGGATCTACGTCCGTACGGTCTCCGAGTTTTTGCGCGTAAATGTGCTCGTGCTTGCTCAACTATGTTTCTCTCTGTCTTAGTGGTTTCCATTCGTGTCTGTGTATATGTGTTTGTGTGCGAAGGAGGGACAGGGTGGAAGTAAGAGAAGGGAGCTTTTTGCCAGCGTGAGAAAGCCCAGGGAGGCTAGTGGGGGTCAAAGAGAGTACGAACGATGAGGACAGACGGAGAGAAGAACACGAGAGGGTCGATCGAAGGCATGAGGGAGGGCGCCACCTCGCCGGCAACCCCATTTCCAAACCACCCTCCTCCCTGCCTCCCTCCCTCAAGAGAAACCGAAACAGAGTCAACGGGAGAAACCCAAGAACAACCTTCAAATGTGTTCCGTATCTCTTTCTCTAGACGTTCTTTATCCTCACCCCTGTAAACCATACAAATATTTTTTTTTTCTTATACCACAATAAATACCAACGACTTTACCTTCGATCGGCATTCCTATTTTTTTTATTTTCTTCTTTATTCGTCTAATTAGCTCTTTTCACATTTTTCGAGTATCGCCTCCGAGATTATGGGCCTGAAATTTGCATCGACCCAACGCCACGAAATGAAAAGAAAAAAAATGATTCGTCCCTTTTTTCGATTTTTTTTTTTTTTTTTCTTAAAACGAATCATTTTATTTATTTTTTCTTATTTCGTGACATTGCGTCGATACAAACTTCAGGCTCATCCGAAATTTCTAGCCATTTTTATAGAATAGAGTATTGTTCTGATTACACAGTTTGGCTTAGGGGTTGGGGCTGATGATGTTTTTGATGTTCGCGAATTTCGATTTTATCAGGGAATTCGAATTTTCGTCAATATCAACGTTGAAACTCAATTTTTTTTCACTCTTCCGTACCATTTTATCATGTATTTCTTTACACACGAAGCTTTTGGAGTAGAGATTCCATGAATGCAATAAAAAAAGAATTAGCGGAATTGATGCAGCCACTGTGAAGTGATACGAGGACCAAGATATGGGCCAAATGATTTTTTTTATTTATAATTATATTTCTATACGTATGAATATCCAAACATGCCATTAGTATGCGGCTTTACATCGATTGATAGTTTTAATGAACAAGTCGTATACGACTCAGTAGGATCGCCTTAAATATTCCAATCAATTTTCATAAATTGTCGCATGAATAATGAAAATAAATAAATTAATGGAAACTGCGGGGAAATATACCGCTGGGTACGTTGAATGAGACGTTTTTTTTTTAGTGAACAGGCAAAAGAAACGTTGGGGAGGGGAAAAAATGTAACTCGCGTAGAAAATGGTCTCAGAACGTTTGGATCGTTGGGGAAAATGAGAGTCCGCATCGTTCGGAAAGCGAACACTTGCATACATGGAACGTAACTGAGGGAGGCTGAAGAAACGAGGATACAAGTTCGTAATCGTTCAATCGAGCAGAGAAAATGTTCTCCCGGTATACTCCCGTCTCTCTATTATGTAAGCCACTTGATATAATCGTAGTTTCCGTTAAGCGTTGTACCATCAACCTAACGAGAATCCTTACCGAGTCCTTTAACGAGAAGCACTAAAGTTTAGCCTACAAAACGAATCCCACCGCGATACTCTCCTATCAAGCAAAATCCTATCAAATATATGCACACCGATGTATCCTCGTGGCTTCTGTATTTCGCATTCAATCTCAATATCCTTTAGTCCTCGAGTCTGAACCCACAACCTCGGGAGCCTGACACTTATTTGTTCATACGCGGAAAAAAATTGAAATAAAAAAATTTCATACGATAATGTCATTTTCGTAAAGATTCGAAAAACTAACTGGGCAGAATATTGATTTGCGGCAAAATCAATAAAAGAAATTGACCAAATTTCGGATATTTCTCATTTTTTTTTGATTTTGCCAAAAAAATGAAGGAATTTTGAAAATGCAAACTTTTTTAATCTCCTCAATCGAATTTAAATCAATTTCATCGGTTTGATCGAATTCTCATCGATATTATCGAATTTTAATCGATCTAATCGAATCCAAAATAATATTAAATGTTTGTCAATTATCTTTTTCGAAGAGATTCCAAAAACGCCCTGGTTCAGCATATAATATGAATTTCCCCAAAATCAAAATTGACCAAATGGCGGATATTGCTAAAAAATTTTTGGTATTTAAAAAAAAATGAAGGATTTTTGAAAATCCAATATTTTGCAGTCGAATTTTGATCGACTTGATCGATTCGGAAATAATGTTAAACATTTGTTGATTATCTACTTGTTTTTCCTCTGCGAAACGACAAAAGCTTTTGCCCATTTTTCTTTTGGCCAGCTCGTGGTGATACGTCTCTTTACAACTGGAAGACTTTCGCCATCCCCGACATTGGCTACGATTATAAAGGAGCCAGCAAGCTTCTCGAGTTGCCGCGATGGGTATATAAATTTTAATTAAAAACGACGAGCCATTTGGCCCGCCGCATCCCCTCGGGACTTTTCTCATCACCCAACTGTCCGAGAGGATGCGAGAAAAAAAAAGTAGCAAGTTTTCATCGTTACGATCGCTCGGAAATGACGAAAGAAACAAACGCGGAGCCGAGAAAAAAATGGCGAGAAATGAAGAACTCGATTTACTTTCGGCATTGCGCGTAGCGTGCTGTACCTTTTTCCCACAGCTTAGTAAATTGCATTCCGCGTGGAAAATTCGTTGTAAGGGGACGAGGGAGACAGCGCCAAAAGAAAAAGTAACTGAAACTTTAAAAAACAGCCATGTATCGCAATCTCCTTCCGGAATTGGCCAAGTTCTCAGTGCGGACCGTAACTTTTATAGCAACAGAAACATTTCCCTCCAATTTTGTAATCATCACGAAAAATCTTCTCGCTGCTCAACGCCCTGGAAAAGCGAATACATCGAATCAACAAAATTAAACCATTAAATGAGATAAACGCTTATTATGCCGATATTATTGCTGGAACAATGAATTTCATTTCGTTCCCCACATTCGTCGTCTCTGCAAATTTTCATTTTCAATGCATTAACTCTTTCAACGATGCTCAACCGGTTTTGACAACAATAATGCCCGAGTATAATGCTCGGAGGACCATGTTGAAGTTGCATCGTCTCATTGCAACGTTTGTTTCGTTTTTTCTTGAGCAGATCTCGAGATTCTTCTTCAATATTCGCTCAGGACAATAAAACGATTTTTTTTTGCGGACCCGAAGGCAGAAATGAGATTAAAGTTCGCAACGTTGAGCTCCAACGCTAAAAGTACATTTTTCTATTAAACTTTTGTTCAATTTTACAAATCATTACGATTTTCGTATCGATTTTGTCTCTGGATCTTAAAAAAAATCGTTGTAATTATTTGGAATAATTATTTAATGAAAATCATGAGGGTGAAGAAAAATCTGGTGAAGAAAAAATGGAATTCTAACGATGCAAACTTCAGCATCGTAACGCAGAATCGGTTCAAAAATTTGGTTTTTTGAAATTGAGCGAAAAATCGGTTAAAAAGTATTTTTCGTTCGACTCGATCCATGTCAAGCTCCAGTGTCATGCACGAAAGATTTTCCAACGCTCCGTGAGCACACGATATCGAAAAATGCACAAAAATCATTTCCTCTCACCGTTACGAAGTGTAATTTGAAGCCTCGCGTCGTTTTGTCTCATTTCCTCATCCCCTCGCAGTCCCACGTCTCGATGTAGCTCATGTGGATGGTGCAAAGCCTCTGATCATCTGTCGATTAATTTTTAGTCCTCGAATTATTAAAATTGAACAAAAAAACACACGCAGTGTCGTTAGGAGTATTTGAATGAATTTTATAAATGAAAAATTAACGACGCGTGTCGAGGGAGCTGGAAAAAATATTTTCTCGGCCTCGTGTGAGCCTCGTTAACAAAAAGCACGTCGGAAAAGTTCAGCCACTGGTTTTGTCTCTGGCACACGTTCGTGAAATTCAATGCCAGATTTAAAAAGAAACGAAAAAAAATAATACCAACAAAAAAAAATGGAAAATTAAAAAATATTTGTCGAGAAGTGAAAGAATTAAAAGAAAAGGGAATGAAAAAAGCATAACACGAGAATGACGCAAATGTCGAGCGTCAAAATCGCTGATGTGGTGCAAGGAAGCGTTCTACTTCCGGCAGAGAAGCTCGTTCGAACATACGATAAAGAGAAAAAGTGGAAAGAAGGCACGAGGGAGTGAGCGAGGGGTGGGAGGGGGGGAGAGAGAGAAAAGTAAACGTAGAACAGGAATAAGCGCTTGCGGAAGTTTGTCTGGAGAAAAATGCGGAAGTGGTTGAACGGGGTCAACGGGGGCGATAGCTTCGAGGCAAATTTCTTCCATATTTTCTTCTCACTTTTTACTTAGTCCTTACACTCAATTTCAACTTTTCTTTATGTATCGATTTTTTTTGCTGGCTGTTCGTCCTTTCAATTCTTCAAAAGACGAGAGTACTGAGAATTTATTTGTAGAATATCGTATTACGCCTCTTTACCATTTCTTTACGTACCTCTATATGTATGCAAATCGCAAAAACGTCATGATATGAAAAGTAGATCAAGGTTGTTCCTTTTTTTCTCGCCGCGCCGAGAGAAACGCTTATAAGTAATAATACGCGAGCAGTTTTTGGTACGAGTTTTGCGTGTTCTTCCACGAACTTCCCCCCCCCCCCCCCCCCCCCCCCCCCCCCCCCCCCCCCCCCCCCCCCCCCCCCCCCCCCCCCCCCCCCCCCCCCCCCCCCTCTCCCCGCCCCCCCCCCCCCCCACCCCCCCACATGTACTGCAATACCATTCGTTCGTCATGGACTCTCGTAAAAATTCATATTAACTCACCGAATCCCCATGCCCTTCCGTATTCGTATTTATGTTAAGTATTTACTCTCGTATTTATTCTCGAGTTGCGACATAAAAAGTCACAAGGTTAAGCGCTCTGCGCGTTCCGTCCAGCAGCAACGACAAAAAAATCATTCACCTCGTAGAGAGCGAAACATTTCTGCGAAATGTAAATTTTTATATAATTTTGAAAAGACTTTAACTAGAGAAAATGATAAAGTTTTTCTCTCAGCCCTGCAGAACTTGGAGGAAAACAGAATAGAAGAGATAGCGGAGATGTGTATGGCAGAGAACACGGTCGAGTTTGCTGAACGAACAGGAAAGAACGAATTGGACAAGGAAAGAGAAAATTATGACACGCGTCACGCTGCAATTGTTGTACAGTAAATCCTGGAATCGCGTGACGTCGGTCTCGTGCTCCTTTTTCTTTCGAATACACACATATTTTTCTATCTCTCTTTGTTTTTTTCTCACTCTTTCTCGCTCTGCGTTTCTCTTTCCTTAACGCTCTCTCGTGGTTAATGTTACGTTGTTAACCTCGACCTTGTCGTGTGGCAAGGAATAACTCGCATATTATATATTGTTTCGAGTTGCCGGGAACGCGACCCACTTAACAGTCGATTTTCTGCATTAACCCCTCTTTTCCTCCCCATAAATTGCCCAGTAAGAATTATTCTGCGGAAAAACAATTACTCTTAGAAAAATACAATCTCGATCGCTAAAAGTTCGAAACATTTATGAAAATCATGAACAAAAAAATTTTCAAATATTTTATCGTGTTTCTCTCCCTCACTACGTCTGAACTCGCCCCATCTTCGAGAGAGATCTATATTAATTAGTCGCATGTGCCCTCTCGATGTGACGGATGAGTCCCAAGGTGTGTGGGCGATTCGATGTCGTACGATTCGGACGAATATCACATTCGAAGGTCGGACGGGGCGGGAGCAAGAGAAGGAGGATATGACAATTGGATTGAAAATTTCAATTACCTCTATGCGGAAAATGAGAAACTATGAAATGCAAGAATTTCGATTACAGAGTCTCTTCTAATCGTGTATAAAACAAAAAGTTGACTTTTTTCGGGTGGGAAGAATTTCTTGGTAGGCGTAGAGTTTTCTGAGAACTAATACAGCTCGGATCAATTTTTCCTGGAATATTCCCGCAAGAGAATACTTTTCTTTGGAAATATTCGGCGAAGTTTCATTTCTACGAATTTTAACACATCGTGAACTTGGAGAGAAGCTTTTCGATTGTATCTTTAAACCGTCCCTCAAGATTTTTTGTCATATTTTCCCATTCCAACAGAATCCCCCGGTGCTGACCACGTGACCGAAAGCTTTATTTTGGCGCCCGAAAAGAGGAGCAACGATGCTCAACGCTTCGATGTCAATGATTTTTATACAAAAATGAGACACGGAATGTAAAAAAATGGATTAACTTACTTTTCGATGTTCGAAGCCACGTGTGAATCGTTCATTATGCATTTTTCGTGTGCAACGAAATAGCTCGAGGACTGGACAGTTGAGGAAACTCATCTCCGGCACAGGACAATTACGAGAAAAACACTGTTCACTTATTTTCGTTCGTTTATTGAGTTTGCATTCGATGGTCCACCGATGGTTCAACATTTTCCCATGTCAATACCGCACCAATAGTTCGATTCGTCTAAGGCATTTCTTTGTTGTTCATCTAACTAATTGGCGGGAATGTTTATGCGCGCTTGAGTGCTCGCGAGCGTTCACACGAGACTCTCGATTCTGTTATGAAGCGCCACGAGACGGCCTGTCACGAAGTATCGGCTGTTTGATCGTCGATTCGCAAGAAGAACACTCATTGACAAAAATCACTCGATGAAACTTATGACGACGAACAAACGGACACAATTGTTTATTCAATTTTTTACTAACGTTGCTGTTTTCTTGATCGTACTTAGCCGTTTGTTTGCTGAGATATTTTATTAGCCGCGTTCTACCTTTGAATCGAACGTATCCGTTGAGGCGGAAATAGGATACCTCTGTGAAGTTGGCCCCCTAAAGTCATTATTTTCAAATTTAATTAATACAAATGATTAAATAACAATTTCGGGAGGGGAGCGAGGCTACTTGACAGAGGCGTTGAATATGTGCGAACGGTAGTTAATCTTTATGATCTTTATCTGTAAATTTCTAATCATTCGATTCGTACGCGTGGTGCAATTGTTCCCCTTAGACGCCAACTTCATGCCATTGACCTCGGCTCGCTGTGTTGTTGTGGACTGTGGCGCGCGCGCCAGCGTCAATCACACTCTCGAAGTGACGGTTGAATACAAAAAACAAGACCGCATTATTCCGCGGCAAATTACATCTGATCTTTGCTTATGTTCTGGTTTTGAGGTTATTTCAAACTTTCGTTGATTTTTACGTTGTTGATGCTTTGGAAAAAGCGCAACAATGGCTCGAAGACGCAGCTTAAATCGGCGAGGTTCTCGAAAATCGTTCAATATTACGGAGCTCGATCAAAATTCCGAACTTGTCGATTCTCGTAAGTGAAACTTGTTTATCCTTTGCTATGTACTCGTCAGCTCTCACAGTCTTATCAAGCACCGGTTCAAGAAAACGCATCGAAATGACCAATTATTTCTGTTGTATCGTATTTTTACGTCGACGCTATGTCCCCTAAAGTTTTTCAATGTCATTCTGCGCTGAATTCGATTTGTGACAAGATTCTGTCCACAATTCAAAAAATATTGAAAAACGAACTTAAATTTGGGCTAAATGGAACAGCTCAATTTTCTTAATTTCGATCCAAATACCGACTTCTCAATACTCAACCCTTCCAGTGCATACCGGGTCGTGTTGACCCCAAAATCTTTCTGTCACCCATTGTTTACCATTTGATTTTCGTTTTCGCCAAAAAATAAAGTGAAGCCCGGAGAATGTGGATAATGTTCTACAAAAAACGTCTACAAAAAAAATCTAAAAATGCAAATTTACCAGAAATCGACAATTTGAGAATTCCAATCAAATTCAATGTTAATATTTTCCAGGCGATCCGTTATGGTGGAAAAACATAGAGGGCGATATGACCGTGGCTCAATCGCGTCTTTCCATTCACGGGAACATGACGGGCTCGATATTGAACGATGATTCGGTCGTAAGTAGATCGGAGCTGAACAAAGAATGGTGGAAATCGCTAGACAACACAGCCACGAACGTCCTGCGTAGAACTTCCCCTCGGAAAAGTGTTCAGTCGACAAAAACATCTTCCGACTCGTTTATCTCAGAAGCAAGTGACGAGAGCAGCATAAAGAAGCGAAAAGTGGCAATACAGGCTCGCGATAAGAAAGACATGAGAACGGACAATTTTTTGGCTGTTTTAAACGACCCCAACTCACCGCTCGGTACGAAAGAAAAGTTCAGAGGCAGGAGCGACCACGGAGAGGCGAGTCCGCGACGCAGCAATCGCCAGAGTCAAGGTAAAAACAGGGGAGACAGCGAGGCAGATACAACCATCAACACGAGCAACGATACGGACATCATCCTCAAATCGAGACCCAAACCGTTCAAGAAACGTTCCACAAAAGGCTCCAACGATACTTTCCACAACGCAGAGTCTCCGGGAGCCCCGAACTCGTTGGAGAACCAACGCATCGACGAATCTGCCGATAATTCATTGTCGCTAGAAAAATCGCCATCGGAACTGAGAAATGTCGGAGACTTGCAGCTCATGGGTCCTCCCAAAACTACGTCACACAAAAAACGACTTTCTTCTATCTCCCGCAGGATTAATCTGTCCTCCGAAGAGAGCGAGAGCGACGGAGGAAGGCATAAGCAGCGATTGGGTTTTAGGAAAAAATCACGGAAAGGCGTATCGATAAATCCGTTCGATAAACTGATCGGAGCAGATCTTGAGGCTCGGGAAACCGCCAGTAGCCAAGGAGAAGTCGATACGGCAAAGCAAGAATCTACGCTGGCAGATTCCAGGAGGTTGAACTCCGAAGATGAAATTCCTGTGGATCAGAATACTCCAGCAACTTTGGAAATCAACAACAGGACCCAAAATCGATCCACGATCTCGGAGAGCCACAAAAATTCTGGGGGTAAAAGTTTTGATCGGGAGAACTCGCAGGGTCAACAGATCGAGGACGCGAGCGACGACGATGGCGAAAATCGTGGAAACTTCTCGACAGGCGTTTCTCCGGAAAGGTCTATCGATCAAGAACAACACAAGGGCAGCCAAGCTTTGGAAAAAGGAGTTGTTCGGTCATCTCGCTCTGTGAGAACGTCTAAACGTTTGGACAACAAATCGTCTTACGATCTTCTGCCACACGATCGAAGCACAACGCCGGTAATCTCTGATTCGGATGGAGAAGAGAAAAGAGAATCCCCGGCCGGAGCTACGGCAAAGAAAACGTTGCAACTTTCTTTGCGGAGTAATCGTTCCGGCATCGAAAATCTTCATCCTCCAGAAGAGGGGACGGAAGTTTTGTCACAGAGTCAAAGTAACACGACCCGGAAACTTCGTGGAAATAAGTCTCGGACCCGAATATTTTCTGACGAAGATATCAGCATCGAAGGTTCGTTGGACGGAGAAGGAAACGGAAATTTGACGCACAAAAGCGACGTCAGGAAATCAAAGAAGAGCCTCGCGGTGAACAAATCTCGAGGAATCAGTCAAGCAGCATCGGTTGGTGATGGCAGGATGGAATCCGAAGAACGAGGAGCCTCGATCTCAGAGTCGATCAACCTGAGCCCACAGGAACATGTTCGGAGATCATCGGAAAGTCGTCCTCGTTCAATGACAGCAATTATTTCCGTTGACCGCGTTCAGCCGAGCGAGAAATTCGATGCCAGCCCCGCGGGTCTCGAAGCGGCGATCGTTGATCAATCGATTTCCGGGACTTTACGCGCATTCCGAAAAAGCAGTATCAATCAATCCATCACGAGCAATTTGCAGAGCAAAGTTCCCGAGTTGGAAGAAATTGACGAAGACGAACATGAGCCTGAGAACGACTCGAATTCTCAATCGAGAGAAGCAACTCGGAGGTCGCGTAAAAGTGTCGCCAATAAATCTCGAAGAAAAACTCTGAAGCAAAAACTCGCTGAGCCCGACGAAAGCGATGACGAACGAGACGTATCTCGAGATCTAGAAAAATTACGTGTCGGCGACAACGACCAATCGATTTCTCCAAATTTCCGATCAAGAGAAAATCCTCGTGCCTCAGGAGATCAAAACAAAACGCGTCTCGAACCGATAGTGACCGAAGACAACGAAGAAAGTTTCCAGCAATTGAGACAGTCACGTTCGTACAAAAAACCCAAAAATTTTCAAGCCAGCGTCGAAACGAGTGACGAAGAGGAGATCCAGGACGTTCCGAATAATTCAACAACATCGAATTCCCATCCAAAAGGTAATTTACGCTCATCGAGCAAAAGTCTTGCTCCCTTCGAGAGATCGAGACAAAGCGTACGACCTCCGGAAGATACAAGTGACGACGAGCCAAAAGCTGCCGAAAAAACGGACGCAACGCCCTTGAGTTTTCGGCTGAAAGAAAAATCCCGCAATTCCCGGAAAAGTCTCGCCAAAAGAAAACAGAGTTTTTCCGATGCGGACGAGAGCAGTGTCGAAGTAAGTGCGAAAGAAAATCACGGGATATCAAGAGTAGAAAAAGAATCAGTAAAAATAGCCAAGGGCATATTGAAAAATGCATCAAAAACCATCGAGACCGCTGTCAACACGAGCGACGCAGAAACAGAAAAAAATTATGAAATTTCGCAAACTTCTCCACTCGCCAAAGAGTCACGTGCCAAAATTTTCGAGACCAACAAATCTCAACGCGTTTTGTTCGACGAAGACGAGAGTGAAGAGGAAGCGGTTCAAGGTCACGGAGTAACGTCGATCAATCGATCTCAAGAAAATACTCGGTCCGGCAAAGTCGTCAGCGGGGGTAGGGCGGAAAACGTGAGAAAATCAGATTCTCAATTACGGAAATCTCGAGCGACAAGAAAAAGTTTTCCACAAATGGAGAAAATTCCGGAAAACGACGCAGAAGATTCGAATAAATTGGGGACGATGTCAAAATCGAAAAGCTTGGCTCGTCGAGGTGAAAGTCAACAAGGTTTCGATGTCGACGAAATAATGAACGAACTTGACGAGGAAAACGAGGATAATCGTGGCCCCTCAATGAGCAAAAAATCCATCAATCCTGCTGGACCATCGAGAGATGTTTCTTCGAATCCCGCAACGAAAAGTAGCAGAGAAATTTTGTCCACGAAAAAGCCAAACGCGAGAAGCTTCTCCGACCTGAATTCGTCGAACTTTCGTCCGTTGGCTGCGAATCTTGTAAGCACGCAGCATTCCACTCCGTTGCGAGTACAAAAAAACATAACAGATTTCTTTCCCTCCAAGTTTTTGCAAAAATCGAACAATCCACCGAGGGAAATAAAAACCACATTCGACAAGAAAAAATTACAAATCTTGAAAGAAAAGCTGAAGGATGAAATGAAGAATCGCGATGCTCATTCAATGCAGCAAGGGGCTGAAGTGAACAAGAAAGGGCTCGTCTTGAAAAACCCTTTCGCTGATTCGGCGAAACAGAAAAAAATAGTGCTCGGCGGACCAGCGACATCAAAGAAGAGCAAAGTCATCGACAAGGCGTACATCGTGAATGGCGTCGTTTACAAACAGCCGAGACTTCCAAGACCGAAGCCCTGGGTCACGGATCGTCTTTATCGTTACCTGTGGAAGCTCATGGAGCCCAAACATCGCCTATCCACTCGAATCAAGTCCGAACAGTTCATCCAAGATCTCGCCAAAGCTGTGGTCCTGATAACGAGACGCACGAAGTACGAAAGTTACAAACACGAACTCAACGGGCTTATGAAAAACATGGCAATTCTCGGGATCATCCGGACGCGCAATGATTTTTATGACTTCTGTTACGACTTTCTGCCTTATGATTTCCGCGTCAAAGTCACGCCTATCATGATGCCCGGAAACGTCCTGACCATACCATACGATCCGGCCAAGTTGCATATGCCGCTACTTCGAGAACCTTGAACGCCCTCCAGACGACCGTCCGCGTTGGATCAGCAATCGAAGGTTCGGAATAACAAAAAATTATCTAAAAATACATTAAACAAACACACCAGTTAGTCATTCGCTTTCACGTATTCACGGAGAGTAAATAAGTAAAAGAAAATATTATGGCTTCATATTTCCCTGGTCCCGTGTCACTGTTCCGAAGGATTTCACCAAAAAAATAAGATTTTTTATATATTGTAGTTTGCATCGTCGGAATGCAACGAAATTCTATTTTTTCCCGTGCAGATTTCTATTCTTATTCAATATTTGGTCAGGACAATAAAGAGATATTTTCTTGTGCTTGTCGAATCCTCGTTAAATGTTGTCATTGAGAGGCCAGTGAAAATTTCGTCAAACCTGTCGTTTCTCGTTGCAGGGAAAATATAAAACGGAAAAGCAAGTTTTTCGCAATATTTTCGTGCTCATAGCAGGCTCACAAGAAAACGAATTGAGAAGAACTCATCGAATACTTGACAGAACAATGCCGATCAGGAGCAAAATATTTTCTGCGTAGGCGCAACGAGCCTGGTTCTCGAGAGTGAAGTCTCTAATATCCGTAATTTCTCATGAAAGTAACATTTTACGATAAGAAAGTCATATTCATGAGTTTACCGCGAGTCTCTATTGTTGCGACGCACAAAAAATCGTCGAGGAAGAAAAGAATGCGTGCGGAGGATTATATCGTTTACGATGAACCAGACAACAACGAATTTCTTATCAACATTAAAAGTTGGAGTAGTAATCAGCGTGTTTGTTCATGATCTGACTTAAATCTGTGAATTAATGTCAAATGTCGTGAATGGCTAAGTAAATATAATATATGCCGAGTACAAAATAAGAAATAATACAAGGATTTATATTTTTCGATTACCAAAGATTTGCATTACTTTTTTTCAATCATGATTTTTATCTTTTGCCATGTGTGTGACTCGTGATTCATAATTTTACCTACACAGAGTGCTCTTACCTTTGTCGAGTGCATGTGTAATTGAGTGAATTTTTTTCGTCGCTGAAAGCGCATTTATTGGGAGAAAAAACGAAAATCGATGGTATCGTGATGAATGGAAACGAGATGTACGTTTTGCGGGACAATTTTCGAAAGAAACTGTAGGGTCATTTTTTACCCGGAGGAAATATTACGATGACCGTTTGAAAATAGATAAACCGAAGGAATTTCATGATTTATGAAACGTCTCGGGGACAAATACATAAATAGCTCTGAAGAACCGAAGATTGTGGAAGCAAGGATATGCAGTTCGCTATGTATCTTGGTTTGTTTGTTTATGTACGTAATGTGGTGTTGGTGTTAGTCATTTTCGTAACGATATCAACAGCGCCCAGTTCTCTTTAAAGTTGACTCTGCAAACACATATATCTTTAGCACTTGCGTTTGCTGGCTTATAAACTGACGCATTCCGCTCAGATACAAGTTCATTCATCGAAAAGAGTGTCTCATCGATGAGTTCAAGTGCGGCTTGGGGAAGCACAAATTTTTCAAAAACTTTGTTGCATTCGTTGAGAAAATTGATTTGCAGTTTTTGTTCTATCGATATGGCAGATTTTTAGGTAAAGAAATAAAGTAAGCGAATTTTTTCAAAGATTTCTCGATTTTTTCTCAGTAGAGCTGTATTTTTCTCGGCTGCGATGAAAGGAATGATTGCTTTGATTGAGCTTCGATTTGATCAGTGAGCTTCGTACGTGGTGCCTGAATGTTCTTTGACTCGTGCTGCCACCACTTGCTGGTATTTGCGATAGCAGAAGTGCATTTTCTCTAGCTATATACAACATGTTGCATCGTCAGCTATGAAGTATAAAGACGCGTCTCTGAATGTGTCGCGTATGCGCGAATGCGTCGAGCCAAAAAGAGACATGGATGAATAACGCGTTCTTTTTAATTGACGAATTGAGAATAACGTGGATTACAAAGTTTACACATATGTTCAGAAATCTATGAATTGCCGTATCGAACAAAACAACGAAGATGTAAAGTCCGTTGAGAGTCGAATGGCAATAATGCAAAGTGTTTCGAAATCGCGTTACACTTGGTGCGCGACCGGGTGTCAATAAGTTACTCGGAAATACAAATCCTGCGTTTATTTTTTAATAATTTTTTTACACTCTTATCGTATTAATTTTCTTACCGATAAATATTTCTTAAAAATCGTCATATGTGCATTTCTATCGTGAATTAGTGACGTTTCGTTGGGGCATGAATGGGCAGGTGCAAACAACGCGTGAGAGGTTAGGTAAGTGTGACAAGAAGAAATAGTGAACAACTTTTGTTAGATAAATTTGCAAAATTTCGTATTTTTCAATTTCGAACCGACTGTCCCTCGTGACAACGAAAATTTCTTTCGAAAATGTTTCTTCATCGCTGTCTTCGATGAGTCCGCAAGTTCTCGAATTAGTCTACGAATTCTGTCATTTCAACTTTGGCTGCTCTGCTGACAGTTTTCTCATTTTCGTTCTATATTTAAATCTTTTCCTGCTCATTATTATTGTTGTTGTTATTATTGCGCGAAGTGAAGTCGTTATCTAATGAGAGCAAGTCTCATCATCGATGTTATCCATAGTCGCCAAAAAAAAAAAAACAGCTCGAAATTTCGTATTATTGAAATTACTCCAAGTTTCTCAAAGACAAACTCAGTCACTACATATATATAGAAATAACACATTGTTAACATGGATCACAGTTTTATACATATTTACTATCCAGGCAAGTTACGAATAGCCCGTTGAAACGCAAAATCATAAATTCTTTGGAAATCCTATTTTCTGCTCAATATTTCATTGTTTTATTACTATTTTGAACAGGTGGCCTTAGCGCTACTAGCATGGGCTGGTTTCCTCGCCAAATTCCGCCAGAACACGTCTCAGCCCTGCCAGAATCCTTGCCTGAAACAGATGCCGAACTAGCCCTTCACGATGCCGTTGTCGCTACCGAAGTCGATAATAAAGTTAAGACTAAATTACTCACTATGTGGAACAACGTTAAATACGGTACGTATGAGCGACTCTTCCTTTTGATTCGCCCGTCGATAAAGTTAAAAAATGACAAATCCTGTTTCTGGAAATAAATACGAATGTCATTGGGGAATTGGCACTATTCCACATCATATTTTCCTCCGATAACCAGTAAAAAATGTCGCTCGTTCCAATTTGAAGAGAAAATTCTAAAAATCGTAAAAACTCTTGTTGCAAATTAAACAGGAGACGGATGAAATTTTTGCAGGATGGGCTTCGAAAATGAAGACGAATTTTTCTAAAGAATCTCCGGTATGGCTACTGGGATCTAGATATCAAAAGAAGCCGGAGGATCCAAACGATGCGACAGAGCACAAATCGTTGAAAGACGATGCGTCGAATTTGGATGAAGGGATGGAAAGCTTTAAAAGGGATTTTGAGTCGAGACTGTGGCTGACATACAGACGAGAATTTCCCAATCTCACTGGTTCAAACTTCACCTCCGATTGTGGTTGGGGCTGCATGCTGCGCAGTGGCCAAATGATGCTTGCGCAGGCGTTAGTTTGTCATTTCCTTGGTCGCGGTGAGTATTTTACTGTCGCAGAAAATGTGGAAATTTTGCACTCCGCTCGATTGTTTTGGATTAATCCTTCAAGTACTTCCTATGAGTGCACAGTGGGTCAATTTGACCCAAGGCGCTTTTTCGTTGCCATTAAATGCCAAATCACCGGTGACAGAAAACTTTTGGGGTCAAAATGACCAAGTGTGTACTCCAAGGGTTAATTTCATTACGAACGACGTTGTAATCACACTTTCACGTTAGTAAAGTAAATAATGGTCGATAGATTGGCGATGGAGGCCGGATCATCATATCGAGATGTGTGATCAATTGAAAAAGGAGGAAAATCTGCATCGAATGATAATCAAATGGTTCGGTGACCAGCCGACCCCTTATTCTCCTCTCTCTCTACACAGTCTCGTGTCGCTGGGCGCATTGACAGGCAAACGTGCCGGTGACTGGTACGGACCTGCATCCGTCGCACATTTGTTAAGTCAAGCTGTGAAAAATGCGGCGGCGACGCGAAGTGAATTCGATGATTTAGCTGTGTACGTTGCTCAAGATTGTGCAGGTGAATATTGATGCTAAATGGTCGGTTTTGTGTGCACAAATGATTGAGAGAATTCGAAGAAGCAAAGAGAATTATGGAGCCTTTTGTTACGTGGTGGAATATTTATTGAATTTTTCAAATATTTGCTGATTTTTCTGACAAACTTGTTGTCGTTTTCAGTTTATCTCGACGACGTCAAAAGTGCCTGCGAAACTGTCGACGGTGGTTGGCGATCTCTCGTACTTTTTGTACCCTTGAGATTGGGCGCTGATAAATTAAATCCCAACTATGCACCTTGTCTGACTTCGCTCCTGGAACTGGACGTATGTGTCGGAGTGATCGGTGGTCGACCTCGCCATTCCCTTTACTTCATTGGCTATCAAGAAGACAGATTGATTCATCTCGATCCTCATTATTGCCAAGAAGCCGTAGACGTTTGGAAACACAATTTCTCATTGGAAACCTTTCACTGCGCCTCCCCGAGGAAAATGCTGCTTTCGAAAATGGATCCAAGCTGTTGCGTCGGATTTTATCTTCATGATAAGCAAAAATTCGACGATTTCGTTAAAAAAGTTGAACCAGTGAGTATTCGCTCCGGGAGTAATCTCAAAATCTGAATAATTCTCCTTCGAGTGTTCCACACTTTTAAAACTTTATCAAAAATCAGGAAAAATCCATGGATCTTTTTTAAACACTGGACTACATGATAATAATTCGTCGCTTCGGAGAAAAATATTTTTTTAACAATAATTTCAAGGAAAAGTTGTATCGCGTTTGGAAATGACGTTTCAACCCTTCAAGTGCATACTGGCTCGTTTTAACCCCATCAATTTTCCTTTACTGACTGTTTGGCATCCTGGCCCAATTATTGGCAGATTGACCCAATTAGGTAATCTAAATTTCAACAAATCCTCCAGTAATTGAAAAAACTTTGAATTGCAGTCTCTGGTGCCTCTGAATCAGAAGGCAGATTACCCAATGTTCCTATTCTGCGAGGGAAGCGGTGATGATATCCGCCGTGGCTGCGAAGTGAGCGAAGGTATGCTGACGTCATCGACATCGACATCAGGGCACGATACCCTCGAAGATGAGGCTCATTACGAGTGCGAGGAGTTTGAGCTTATTTGAGTCATTGATGAACCTACCGAAGCTTTAAAAAAATCGAGAGGCTAGCTCTTGTACTTAAGGACCGATTAGACCGTCCGCGGAACTGATTAGAAGAAAAGGGGAGATAAAAAAATGGGAAAACCGAAGCTCCAAACTCCCTGCTGGCCTCCAATCTATTTATTCTATATATACATATATACAATTCATATGTATATATAAATATAGAGAAGAAAGAACAAAATACAAATTTGATAATTGGTCAAAAAAAAAAAGAGCTGCGTGTGAGATTAAAATACAATTCTATAATTATTTAATTGATAGGAGCAAAAGTTGCACTTTATTGTCTCCATGGGAAGCATTTTCTCGAAAAAAAAATAATTTGGTGCAATGCTCGATGGTCTTTATTTTCTCGAGTTTAATTTCGAACCAAGACTTGAACTATTATTAAGTTTCGAATTGTTATTATCGATCGTATTTTCATAAACGCACGTTCATGTCCACAGTTTATCTTTTCCAGTGATCTCAAAATTCAATTATTTCGATTATGCAAACGACAAAACTTGTTCGTTACTTTGAACGATTACAATCACATTATTTAGTGTTGGTTTTAATGCAAGATTCTTTTTTAACGTCTGAGTCTCGTCTCCGAGCCTTTTTCGTTGATCTCAATGAATTATTGTTACGGGTGCTCGTCGAGTCTCGCGTAGAACGCGAATCGATTTTTCAGCCTCCAATAGTTGTCGATCCACTGTCCTTCACTGTTTTTTCAGTCTCATCTGATCTTCAATGCTGCGGAGAAATAAACAGCAACGAAAAAGAGAAGAAAAATGTCAAGAAAGCAAATATCTCGTTGTAAATTAGATTTGAGGTGTTTTCGGTTCTCGATCCTGTATCATAAATATTGTTACGAACGATTGAAGATTATTAGATTGGAAGAAGAGAAAAAAAGCGACCGGGACTGAAGGTAAATAATATTTCGTGGGTCCCCGACGCACCTCCAAAGGCACGCACGCGTAGTTAAAAATTAGTAGAAAAAAACAACGTGAAAAGAAACTTAAACCACGAATATACAATTTTTAAGTTATTTATTTATTATATTGAAAATTCATCCGTCGTCAAGTTGTTATCGTTCGCGTCCATCCTTCTACACTCATCGAACAAACTCAATAGACTCACACCACCCAACACACACCTTCACATTAACATGTTATAAGAAAAAGTATGAGCGATAGATTGTGCGCGATGTGTAACAAATGCACAGATGACGCAACTGTGATTTAGATCTCGGATTCACCGTCGCTATACCCCATTCGTGGGAAAACGTATACGTCGAAAATAAAGCGAATGTTGAATCGTAACAAAAATCCTCATCATTTTTATTCAATTCTGTACAATTCCTAATTCCTTCCTCCTCAATTATTCTCAATTATTTTCGTTACACTAACAGAAAGTTATACCAAAAATGAATATGACGTAATAGTTCCCTGATACCATAACGTTCCTCTGAAGGATTACTTCACCGATCGGTGGACGTTACATCTACGAAAAGTTTTCATCATCTCAGCCTACAATTGTGCCGATTTTATACAATTCTTTCTTTCCTTTTGCTATCTTATCCTATTGACACGTGTTTTGCAATTTGTTCAGGTGTCCGGCCATTTTTTGGGTCACTGGATGGAGCAAAAATTGATATAGAAAATGAGAGTAAAAATATCTCGAGTCTTATTTCTGGGTGTACATGATCGATCCACAAAAAGATACGAAATTTTCGAAAATACGATGTAAAGTTGGAAAACAAAAGTTTTTCTTTAAAAAAAAAATCATTATTCGCTATTTGGAGATTTTTAGAAAATGTATCGATTAAAACGTGTAGGAAAAATATTCGAGGATAAGAAATGTCAGAATTATTTTATCCTGTACAAAAATATTCGATTGGGCGCATTCAAAACTACGAATCGGCTCTAAAATCTGGCAAAATCGTCACCACCAACAATAATTTCCTGTTAAGTACAGTCTCCACTTTTTATCCTGTTCTATAAAACTTACATTATAATATTTTTCCCCCTTTTCGTAATAACTAAAAATCCATAAATATTCAAAGCGCTAAAAACTGCAATTGATTGAATTCTTTGACGTCGATTCATTGACTAAAGTTTGTGAACGTGGTTTTTGCATTTGTTTCGTTTCCATGATTTTGTGTGAAATGATCGTGTAGCTTCGTCGTAACAGTGTCGAAATGACACGAATTATTTATGGCGAATAAAAATGTAAATAAAATCATTCTATCACTGTCGAATGATGTGTAGACCTGGTTCGATTTGCCTGAACGATTTTGCATCGTTGACAGTTTCAGGAAAATCGTATTTTCCTTAAAAAGTCCCGATCCTCGAATCGACTAATTTTATAATTTTTCTTGCAACCATTTTGATAGTTAATCCCAAATTATCTAATTGAATACGCGAAAATCTGGAGACAGCGAATTGTAAGCTAATGTTTACCCTCGATAATCCATGCCCGTGTTATTTCGACGCTCGTCGCATGGGAAACATTTTTATTGACTTTTCACTTTGGTTTGTTTGTTTTTTTGGTAACTACTCTAGAAAAAATTTGAACTCTCATGTTTTCTGGACATTATCGCACATGTATCGTTCCAAGCATTCTTCAATGTTCGGCCACATTTCGGCGGTCGTATTGCCCCGGAATTCTTTTAGGAGGCCGATTTTGCGATAGTAACTTATAACCGGTTCGGTCTTGGTCGCATAATCTTGTAACCGCTTCTTCACGACGTCTAATTTGTCGTCTGGTCTCTGAGACAAAGGCTCACCGGTCACGTCATCCTTACCCTGTGACAATCCCATCGAATTTTAATTTTAATTAATTTGTTACGAACTGTCTGAATCAGGCTCCGTTTTTTTTTACATTTAAAAAAATTTTTTCGTCCTCTGATTGAATCGAAAGGATCAGATGGTACTTACTGGCACTTTGGGGTCGTTGAAGCCAGTGTTGTAGACTCTACCGCTCGGTAAATGGACCCACCTGTTCTTGACTCGATCGAGTATGATCGAATGCGGTACGTTAAGATTTAAAACCAAGTTGACTGGATTACTTTCTTGGAGCTTTTCAGCCTGTGCTACGGTTCTTGGGAAGCCTAAATGGAAGTTCAATTTTTATCATCGATTTCAGTTAATTATCGTATTTATAATAAATAATTTCTTTATGAAAATCGTTTATCGTTTCTATTATTATTATTTTTATAGAAACGGTATATCCAATATTCGATACCGTACACGAACAAAAGACTATCGAGCGATATATTTAAAAAAATCAACATATTTCATACGACGAAATCATTTCAAGGGTAAATTTTGAAATTTCTTTTTTTTAAAGAGTGATAACCTGCTGCACGATGCAGTTACGATACCGTACACCACTCTACGATCTCGAAGAGTGTAGTAAGAGAAAAAAAAATCAATATTGCATGCTCGTGTATAGATGTAGAAATCCGAAGTACAAAGGGGAAAAATCACGGCAATTTTGAACTCACCATCGAGCAGCCAGCTGTGACCGCCGACGGTCTCAATTTCTTTGCCGATAAGAGATATCATCGTCGCGTCCGGTACAAATCTGCCTTCATCCAAATACGTTTTCACTTGTTTGCCAAGTTCTGTATTCGATAAAAACGAGTGAGTGTGAATTCAGAACTATAAAATATCGTGAACAAGAAACGAAGGGAATTACATAATTAAACGAAAAAGAAAATAGAAATTTTACATAATCGTCGACTAGTGCGAAGGACGAAATTCGAAACTTATCTTTTTTAAACAAAGTCTGGCACGAAGTGCAACAAATGAATCGAAATTATTCAATGGGTAATGTATCTCTCGTGTATGACATAATAATCAGAACGTACCGGTGTTGTTGGTAACGTGATAGCGAAGTTTATCGCCGCTGGAAATATGAGTGACTCCAAATAATTGAACTATCCTTGAGGAAACGGTGCCTTTGCCGGAAGCCGGTGCACCGAGGATGACGGCCCTGAAGGCCGCGGCCTTGGCCAAGCACGTGGATACCTTGACCATTTGTCAAACGCGTCTAGTTCTATTTTCGCCTTTTTTTCTCTTGACTGTCACTAAAATAACTAGCACTATAATACGTGCCAGACTCGTTTGGTTCTTACGCCTTTAATTTTGTGCTTTTTTCTGCTTCTCAAACAGTTGTCCGCACTGTTTTTCACCGAGTAATAAAATCCACTGTGCGCGAGAACAGCACGTTGCCCCAGATCAGCGCAATCTTTGACTCTACGCTCTACCCGTTCTGGCCATCACGCTCGAATCGACTATAAACTTTAATACACATGTCTGCGTGATGATTACAAAGAATTAAAAAAAAAGTAATAAGATTCGTACGTGCGCACGAGTGTACTTCGACCCTTGATTACAGTCTCGAGGACGCAATTCGACGACGAACCGCCTATCGGCATAGCCCAAAAGTTCACTCCACCACAATCGTGCCTATTTCTATATCGCCTCTTCATATACAGACATACCGGGCATAAGCGGTTATGAGGATCGCCCGACTACTCATTTCGTGCAGCACGTGCGTGATGCAACTCCGTTACAACATTTCGCGACACACGCCTCGCTTCGTCTACCAGACGGAAACACCAATCGACTTTTATCACGAGTTTTAAAAGGCTCCTGCAAATCTAAAAGATACAAATATTCCAGTCTCCTCTCGGGTTACCCAAATATTAGCTTTTCTCTCGTGAAATCTGTAGTTTCCAAAAATGTGAGATGAAAAACTATTTTTATATTTCAATTGGCGGGACTGAATTTTTGAAAAAATGATTTCCACCGGTTAAGTATCACGAATATAATTATTTTCTCCATTCGATTAAATTGATATTTCTGTCAGCGGTTCGGCTCAGTAGAAAAAATTTCCAACATCATGAATTCTCGATCGTGTAAATACGAAAATGGAGCTCGATCATTTTCACACGGAAAAAAAATCGATTTTATCGCATCCGGACGATTTTTAATGCAATTGAGTTCGCGTAAAGTCAAAACGGAATCTTCGCGGCATTTTTTCCGACGTTCGTTATTTGTTTTCGGAATAAGTTACCGAATGAGTCCGCAAAAATATGTAGATCTTCGAACAGTCGTCGATGTTTCGTGAATCGTAATTGAGGCCATGAAAAAACTATAAATTTTCGAAAGACAAATTTAAGTAAAAATCGATGTCGTCGGACGGGCAAGTAGGAACATTTCATTACCGAGTCAAAGGATGAGAAGGATTAATTGATAAAATACTGGAAGGACGTAAAAAAAAAGACTGAAGTTGGGACTTTTATTTTGAGTTTTTTGTTTCTTTTTGTTTTTATTGACAAAGTAGCACTTTTATTTATATGAAAAAGTAATACATATTTGAGTCTGGGCTTGTCCTCAACAAGTTCTAACTCTCGTGATCCGTACCTTTTGTCCTTTTTCGTAATTGTTTTCCCTTTTTCTTCAATCTCGTTGAAAATGAGAACGACTTCGCATAATAGGGCGATAGTCAGAAGGCCTCCGTATTTGGATATAAAAATTGAAATTGATGATTTGAACGTCGAGACCTCGAGTCAATTCCTTTAAACGCACATTATGTTTTTCTTCATTTATTTTTGTGTTTTTTGATCGTTGCTTTTACGAAACTGTATGAACGACCTTGACAAGCCCGAAAACGTGAATGCGACACGTTATCCAATATGCGGGACGAAGGAAATAAAATGCGATCCTAAAATATATGTAAACCTCTTTGTTTGTCCCAAGGGTTTCGGCCGATCGACCAAAAACTATTTTTCATTCATTTTCTTTCAACTCCGTCGAATACACGATTTAATCTCTTTCGTTATTTTGTTTCTTCATGCTCAGTTAGCCGCATTTTCGATCGTGTATATGCGCGAAGACCTTCATCAACTATTAGGAGCCGTTTTTTGCTTTTTCTTTCGATTTTTAAGTTTTTTTTTTGTTGTTTTCAATTCATGAGAAGTTTAGCGCTACCTTAAAACCCTAAATTATGATTGACCGCCATGGCCGATGAGAAAACTTGTAAGACTTTATTGCAGCGGTGGAAAAATCATGAAATAAAAAATGTTCCCTTTTTTTTCTTTGAAACGGGAAATTATTTCGCTTTTTGTATAATTTTTTCAACAACGAACGACGACGGTGGCCGCGAAAATATTGACTCGGCGATTCGCAGCTCCTGGAAACTCCGAGTCAGTAACAAAATTCCCTCACGTGTAAAAAGTCTCAAAAATTAAATGGAAATAGTATGAATTGAAAGTGCGAGAAAAAAGAAAGGAAAAAAAATTCAATTCGGCCAAGAACCCAATTTTTCGTTTTTTAAGCAGAAGCTTTTAGTTCCAGTGCCCAAGAAATAATCCAAACGAGACTGGATTCGTTCGTCACTTATTGCAATGATTGTTTTAGCTGGTTAGTGAGAATATTTTCGTTGTTCCAGCGATTAGTATTTTTTTCATTCTCCCCCCGCCCCCACGTTCGGTTCCCCTGCCTGATTTCTTTTTTTTTCCTCAGCCACGATTGGCCCATCGTTAGGAGCGTTCCGGAACGACAATAAAGAATGCTTATTCTCACTTGGTGACAGAATATCTCGTACGCAGCGACTGGTACGATATTGTGTTTCTTTTCTTTGCTTATTATTATTTTTTTTTCTTTACCAGAGTTCACCGTCCTTCTCCTTCGCTGGTACTTCGATGACTCGGGGCTTATCGATTATTCTTGCAGTTCGATTACCCTTCTCCACGATACCGATTATCCAGGCTTGATAACCTTCTTGTTTCTCAATGTCTTTGCAGTACGCCGCGGCCTAAAAAAACACAAAGAATTATTTTATTTTCGACGATTCGCTTTGGCGATCGATCGCAAATTGAAAATACAGGAAAACTGCAAAAAAATCTCGACCGCATATTGGGTCAATCTGACCCGAGGCGCTTTTGTAGCATTTTTTGCGTTTTTTTTTGTTTGTTTTTATGCAAATTTTTTGTACTGGATTGTCCACATCTTGTGGCCCTAAATTCATTTTTGGACGAAACTGAAAATTAAATGCCAAACGATTGGTGACGGAAAATTTTTTAGGTCAAAATGACCCAGTGTGTACTCGAAGGGTCAAATATTTGTCGCGGAATTTGAATCGTTTGCTCGAAAGATTTCTTTTTTCTCCACTTTTCGTTTTTTAGTTTTTTTTTCGATTTTCTCATCCATTTGGTCGATGATTTACCTGTTCTCGTGGTAAGCATATCAGGAGACCACCACTCGTTTCCGCGGAGTGGCCCTGCAGCAGTTGGAACATGTTACCGCAGGCTTTAGCGACTGCGGCCATTTTTGCGATGACCGGTAAATTGTGAATGACGAATGAGACTTCGTTCTTCTGATGTTTAGCGAGATTTTGTGCGTGACCCAATAAACCGAAGCCGGTGACATCCGTGGCGCCGTGAGCGTTATATTTGTGCATCAGACGAGCGGCTGCAGAGGTCGATAAGAAACAAATGTCAAATTTCATTGTTTTCAATTCCCTGGACGTTTTTTGTTCTATGTCAAGAATATTCTCGGGATTCCTCTGATATTTGGTTATTTTGCAAATTACCTATTCTGTTGAGTCTAGCCATGCTGTCCATCGCACGTTGATAAGCTTTTCTCACATCATCCTCGCTCACTACGAGCTTGATTCTGTTCCAGCGGTCTGGTTGATCGAGCCATTGATGCGCATTCACGGCTACTTGAGTTCCGAGCGGCTTAGTCAGAACGAGAACGTCACCCACGACTGCATTGTCCGGTCTAGAAATCAACAAATTCCCTATCTATCAATATATTTTTCAAAAACATGCAAATCTATCAAAAAAAAGCAGTCAAGTCGGAATGCGTTTAAAAAAATGAAGATAAAATTTCACAATCATCACTTTTTGCCAAAAATGCTCCTGAAATTTACCGCGACGTGGTGTATCGATAGAAAATGAAATTCCCAAACAGTTTTAAGGGAAAAGGATGATTGTTAATAATTTACTAAAATTTACTAAAATGAACTCGTGAATAATTTTGTATGGAATAAACTTTATTCGTAAATGAATTCATTTTCAGATACCTTCAAGGTTTTTCCTCAATTATTTTCAACTCATATTATTCACGAAGTTAACAGAAGTGAGCAGAGTTTTCGAAAAAATGGAGAAGAAAAGAATAGAGTCGTCCTCGAGCCACAAAAAAGTTGTGGAGCAAAAATTTGATGGATAGACGATACAAAATTTTTAAAAATGTTTTTGGAAACTTGATAGGTTCTCTATAAATGGAAAATACTCACACAATGTATTCGTTGGGTTGACAAACGGTTGAGGCAACGCCGCCTATGGTACACCATGGATTGACGACTGTTTGACCTCCGGTAACCGTTGTACCGGCCTCCAGAGCTGAGTCTTTGAAACCTCTCATTATCAATGGCACCACAACGTCTCGTTCCTTCTCCGTCATTTTTGTACTTACTCCGAGTAACATAAGCATGTTGTCACACTCCGTCACTCCCATCGCGTACAAATCGCTTATCACATTGGCGCAAGCAATTTTACCTGTAAACAAAATATCTCGGATCCGTTGTTGCGCCGTTTCTACCTTTTCTCATTATCGTCAGTTTCATCGTTCACCAGTATTTTTTAATGAAAAGTCGAGAAACTTCCACGATTTCTTGAGATCACCTTGTATTCGATTTTTCGAGTGATTTTAACTGACAAATTCGTATTTTATAAAATTTTGTTGTGAATTTCTAATTTTTTGAGAAATTTTCGTTTTGATTTTTTTTTGTTACTTCAAAAAGTATCCGTAAATAGGTCCTGCCCATCTTTTTCTCACCCATCATGTAAGGATCGTCGACCAGTGGATAGAAAAAGTCCGTTGTCTGCACCAAACTCAAACCACCGTGTCTTAATGGAGTCACAGAAGAATCCATGCCAATGCCTATGTATCGTCAAACACATGAAAAATGATTCACAATGAGTATCAAACTATAAATGAACCTTTGGAGCTTTTTTTCTCAATCATTTTTAGCAAACACTTAATGTTTTTTACACTCGATAAGCGCAATGGAAGAATTGAATCCGAAGTGATATTTATTTTATTTAGGTAAATATTGAAATAAATTGTTTGAGATTTTTACGGTAAAAAAATGCTCTTTCGAGGTTTCGCGCTTTTCAATCATTATTAGTGAACAATTTTTTTTTTCCTCGATTCTATCGTTGTCAAAGTTGTTGAAGCTGGAGGATTGTGAGATTTTGTTCAAGGAAGATTCGGAATTCCGAGAATGATCAAGGACGAGGAATGGAAAAAAATATTCAGTCCGGGCGCTTTTGTTTTTTAAATTCTTAAGATTTACATGCTACAAGCAAATGCTCAAAATCGACGATTGAGAACCGCTGTAGTATCGTTCGGAGCGGACAAAAAAATAAGGCGGGAGGCGAGACTCGTCGCGACGGCCATATTGCCAAGAGCGTGTCAAGAGGCGCAGGGAACCCGGTTCATTAAAAAAATGCCGGCATTGTCTTACCAGTGCGAAATATTGCGCCAGTCGAGAAAATTTCGTCGGAAAGGTTGGTCGAGGGTTTGATTTATTAAAAAAAAGAATGAATTACTCACCAATTCGCGGTATCGCCATATGCATGAAGTGGGCATGTTCATGATCCTGAGCGCTACCGTCATCAGCCTGTAGTCCCTCCAGGAGTTTCCCAAGAACCTCCTGGGGGACTTTACACCCTCATCCTTTAAGATCAGCAAATCGCGTGAGACGGAAAGTCGCGTCAAGATCATGAGCCACAGGATCAAAAGGTCTACGAAGGGCAAGGGCATTAGGATTGTTTCCTAGTTCGAGTTGTCCCACGGAGAGCGCGTCCTGGGAAACAGGGGTTCCCTGGAGTTCCGCCATTTTGAAAATCTTGATACTGTCTTCAACAACAATATAAAGAAGAAAAAGGAACTCGCAACAAGCCGGTTGCAAAGTTATTCAACGAGAAAAAATGACTTATCGAAATGCACTCTCGATTTATTCACCGGCGATATTGAATTTTCCGCTTCCAAGTCTTCTTTTTATTTTTTCTAATTATATTCCCGAGCAAATATACCGAATAAAAAACGTCAACAATGAAATTTACTTTCACGCCGCGAACAGACAGCCACTGCGGGGCGTTTTATATACTCGGTGGAACAAACTGTTAACGGTCTCAAGTAACCGACACACGAACTCGCAGTGAATGAGAAATATACACTCTATAAACTGCCACCGGCGTCGACTTGCCGGGATCGTGAGCTTTTACAAAATGGACGATCTTTTACCACGTCCAGAGATGAATAGGGAGATCTCCAATGCTATAGGGCTCAAGTGGTTCCTACAGAGCGTCGCTTTTTCGTAGCGGCCAACTAGTGAAGCTGCCGTAGATGTTCTTTTGCTCGGTTGCGCTTGTAGGAGCCCGATCCGCTCGACAGGGAACTGGCACATGTATTATGTGGCTGAGCAACATCCGTATACATCTCTGCTTTTGGCTCCTTGCTTTACTTACGGCGCTGCTCCGCTGTTGCTATACTACACAACGTGCGCAAGGCCGTATTCTTCCCCGACTGTCCCCTGTGGCCCTGTGTACGCCGAGCTCCCCTCCCCCCCCCCCCTCTCGTCGCGATGCGCTTCCCGACAGAACGTCACATATATGTTGATCACTATATGTTATTCGCGCGTTCGAGAATTCAACAGCGTGCGTACACTTTGCATCGAAGCATATATTCAGGTAATTCAGGACCGTAACCTTCACCAATCATCTCCCAGGCCTTATACATTCCTCCAAAAAGCTTTTGTTCTTCAGCTTAAAAATATAGATTATCGCATTTTTCATTTCAACTGACACCCCAATAAACAAAACAATAAAATTATCGTGTTCATGCGTGTAATCTCAAAACATCCTC
The DNA here is from genome assembly GCA_030522525.1 of Campopleginae sp. 14b. Classification (NCBI taxonomy): domain Eukaryota; kingdom Metazoa; phylum Arthropoda; class Insecta; order Hymenoptera; family Ichneumonidae; species Campopleginae sp. 14b. Next base: position 58,172 of record JAPYYS010001048.1, read on the forward strand.
TCATTTCTATATGCTGCATAGTATTAGCTTTAACCTTGAAAATCTTTTCAAATGACCGAAACAAAGCTCAACAATGGAAAATTGATTTTTTTATCGGAATTGAATATGTGAAAAATTGTAATCTGTCCGATATATTCGTACAGTTCTTCGAGCATAATCATTCTTGTTAGCCAATGACTCTTATTCAATTTTGAATCTATCCCTTTTCGATTTCCATTTTTTTTTTTAATGCGAAAAATGGGACTTTTTTGTGTAGTTCTGAGAAAATTGGAGCAATACTTTTTGCAAAGCAGGTATTTGTAGTTGAATCAGGTGAAGGAATTTTTTACGAGTATCGATTGGCGATAGTTGATTTACGATCGTTCCGATTAAAAATTGTGTAAGCATATACGGAGTGTATACCAAAAGCAGAGTGTATACTCTGCTCTGATAGAATCGACTCGAAAATTCCCCTCCAACCCCATAATTTCACTACAGTTGACGAGATCGCACCGACCAAATCGCGCGACTTGGCAGTGACTCTCAACTCTCTTTCATGAAATACAAAATATCCTGTTCAGCCGCCGCTGGGTGACTGCCGATTATTTTTCCTTTCTACGCCAATAAAACATTGATACACAGTAGCATCGCGCTTACTCTTACTCGCGTTTAATTACGTTACATTACGTGCCATGAAATGAAAACACATCGTAACCGGTCCTGCTCAACGCAATTCTGCGAATCAGTATATAGGTATAGATGGCATAATATGTTTTGATAATTCCGAAAACTGAGATGTCCAATGCGGGAAATAATTCGTCGAATACGTGAGGAATTTTTTTTCTGTCTCTTATTATCGAAACAATAGATGAATTTTTTTTTTATAATTGGCGCAATTTATCATTTTTTTAAATTTCACTGACGAATGTACCCATTCCCTATTTTTTTCATGTTGCAAACGCGTGTACCGACTTTTTTCCACGTTCGGTTATCAACGATTGACAATGGGAATTATAAAAAATTCTGCTGTTCATCGAGAAGAAAGAATAATCAATTACACTCTCGAAATGTAACATTTTGGCGCTGGCGGCACGTTCTCGAATGTTGGGAACTCACGTGCAGCGTCATCTGCCGTCATCTTGACAGAATTTGGGTACAGTTCAGCGAATGTACAGTCGGACGAAAAATTTGATTATAAAAATTTTCAATTGACTGACAAATGGTGAAGCAAAACTCTTATGAATTGATTGAAAAATAGTCAAAAATAGACATTGTTGGTGGGTTTTGGAGAGAAAATTGGATCTTGAAGGACGAAGTATTCGCTAGAACTCTGTCTCTGTGAATTTCGTACTTTTTCGGGCGGACTGTACGTCCCGCCTGTCCTTCCAGACGAAATCTGATTCGTGCTCGACCAAAGACGACCTGCTGGGTCTTGTTGGTCGATCAGAGGGTTGCAGTTTGAGTTGTTTCGATTAATTGTGACAGAAAAACAAAAGTAAAAAAATAAGCAATACAAGATGTGGTTCGAGATTCTTCCATCGATGGTTATTATCGGGAGCCTAATTTACGTGCCCCAAGTAGCTTCGTGGTATTTCAACAAAGCAGTTTTCGGGAACGTGAGTTCTAACCTCTCTGTTTTACATAATCTCCGTGTTTTTGACGTATAACCTTCTTATTACGTTGCCATTTTCCAAAATACATCGTTACAGCCGTTCCGACGCGATCTAGCAACCATGTGGGACCGACGAATGTTCATGAGGGATTCCAGAATCGATGGTGCGCCCTGGAAAATTCGGGTATGTTTTTCATGAATTATAAAGGTAATATACGCGATTCGTGGTTCACAACGAGGCCCTAGCCTAGTTTTTCCGAAGAAATATGCCTGAAATCTGCCTTTTTTCACCCCCGGTTCAGGCTCTAGTTTTCAAATCCCTCTGATTCGAATTTAGGCTAGAAATCAATATGGGAAAGGTCAAAAGTTGGTCAAGGTGATCTGACAGTTGAATGAGTACGAGAGAAATAATTGATACACCAAATAGACGTTGTTCCCGAACGTCCAAGATATTTTATAGGCAAAAAAAGTGGCGTTTGCTTTCGGAAGTTAGAATAAATAAGAAACAAATTACGTTGGACTCGAAATTTCAAGATTTTTATTGTGCAATCTCGACCAGCAGCCAGTGGTTTAAGTTGCGACGCCTCAAACTGGATTTTTTCTGTTTCTAGGGCTTGGAGAATGTTCCTGATGCATAAGATCCTAAAAAATCTTGGAAATAGGACCTTCAGTTGTGTAAAAATAGAATAAGAACTCTGTAAGACGGTAAATACCGAAAAATCATCGGTTGGTCGGAGAATCTATTCGAAGATTTGCTACAAAGCAATGTCGACAAGATTCTTTAGCGTAAGAAACTGTGGGTAAGGGAGAAACAGAGTTTATAGCAAACAATGCTTGAGAAAGAAACAACATTGTCCATCTTTTCCTCGAGCGGTGGAATAAAAATCGATTAACCCCGAAAACTTTGAGTAAATATTTTTTCTTTTGAATTCGAGTGTTTATTTCGGAGAAATTTCCAGAGAATAGAGAAATATTACTTATTGAACTCTCAATCCCACATTAAAAAAAAATATTTGTCCAGCCATAAGTCGTCCGACTAACTTGCCTGAACCAGTTTTGACGTTCTGTGTGATTCATAAAATCCTTCATGCCGCTATTTAAGGTTATGGATCCATTTAAGGTTATCCATTGATGAGGTCAATAATATCCTGCAAAGTTTTTCCCTTGAGTTGGGCATTAATCATCACCGTTGCTTTTTCATTAACGACAGCAGTGATTTCGTCCTGATAAATTTCGATCATGTGTGGTGCGATGTCGGATATGCTGGCACTGATCATATCCGAAATCAGTTCGTCGTTGAACAATCCCGTTATATGGAGCTGCGTAAACAGAAAGGAAAATAAATTAAAACGGATGGAAAGAAAAATTGCAAAAACTTCAAAAAATCTTGCAACTCCATCAAAGCTGAACTTTTCGACAGGAATCACGACAACGTAACAGACAAAAAGAACGAGAGCAATTGAATCGCCCGAAGGTCAGTGGATTTCGACTCGAAAAACAAACAAACAGACGAAACAGCGTGTGGGCTGTTTCAAAACATTCCCAAGTGTTCTGTTTCGTCACGGACTCAAAGGATCAAGAGGAGAATGATTTTTTATTCGTCAAAGTAGATCGAAAAATTTACATTTTTTCCTTAAATGCCTTACGTTTAGACCGCCCAGAGAAATGCTCGTCTTCATGTTCTTGACTTTGAAACCTCCCACCATGCTCAATTTCATGGTGGTCACGAAGCTCAGGTCAGTTGCGATGCCTCTGTGGAAAATAAACATTCCGAAAATGATAAATTTACCGGGAGTCTCATGAAAAACGTATCGACCAGTCAAAAAACAAAAAAAAATATATATGATACGAAATTTTGCGATTCCGTTACTCACATCAAATGACCGTCGCCAAACGCATGATACTTGTCCGCAACAAGCACTTTGAAGTCGTAATCAGATTCGACGAAGAGTTGAGGCCAAGTCAGACCCACGGTAATCGATGGAGGCAATAAACTAATCGAAGCTTTGTCAACGTTGTAACCAGCCAATCCTACAGCAGAGAGTTCCCAGAATTGAGCTGTTCCTCTGTTTAAGACATCAAAGAAGGTGCGGAATAAATAAAATCATGAAAAACACGCGACAGAGGTGAATAAATACAAGAAATAAAAACGGCTTGGCGATTGCGGACCTTTGGCTGTTGCACAGGCTTGAGAGTTATGGCTATAGAGCAGACACACGTTTGCTTGGACCATTTCGGATTGGACCATTGCGTCTTATTTTTTTACATTTAATTAATGAATTAATATTACTGACCTATTATTAATCAATTCACTAATCAATTAATCAACGAATTCATTAATTAAATTGATCAAATAAAACAAATTACTTAATTAAATAAATAAATTATTCAACATGATTAGAATTCAATAAAATAAGGGGAGCGAGTGCCTTTTCTCGTCGTTGAAAATGTTTTTTGTGGTCAATTCTTTACACCGGTATTTTAATATCTTATTAGTTTTTGTTTGTATAAAATTTCACGAAAAAGTATCGAAATATCTGGCCGATTTTTCCAAAAATAAAAAGTCAATTTTCTGATAATTTTCGTCCCGGAAGAAATGGACGTTTTCGTCTCTCGAGTTATTTGAATTACATCAATTTATTTTTTTTCTTTGAGCTCTCGATCAATTTCTACTCACTGGGCTATTGTCTCGTTGATTACGACATCCAATTTGTCATTGACGTATGGGTCCATGGGCGGCAAATTCATGCTAGCCTTACCCTCGCGCAGTACACTTTTGAAGTTTTCGAGGAAAGCGTGGAATTTGTCATCCAGACTGCGCTTGTGTCTCGGATCTTGAATAAAAATCATAAAATACGTTTTGATAATGAATTATTCCGTAGGCCAATTTATCCTAAAAGTTGACCTTGAAATTCACGGAGTAGATCGCAGAATGCCCGTACGAAAAAAGCCTCAATTTATTTTCATCAGCGCCCGTTTTTTTTTCTTGATAATTAAGCGACAGAACGACCTCCCCACCGAATTTTGTGATAATATCGATGGCTAGACTTACGACGCAGCTGGCCATCATTTTCATGGATCCTGGAGGCAAGCATTGGACCAGCAACCAAGGTCAACACGAGGATAAGTCCTAGGTACTTCATCGTCGTTTCTGTGGGCAACGAAGCGTATGTAGGCCAATCTGAAGATTTGACGAGCGTAGTATTCGAACACGGGTTGATTACGAATTATGAAAAGATCGCATGTTCGATTTCGAGCATCGTAGACTGTTTACAGGGCGATCGGAAACTGATGCCGATTATCTTTGTAAATTATTGGGAATCATAAAAAAATCTACGATCTATTTTTTGAAAAATTATTGAAATAAAAAACGATCTCGATCGTTTTTGTCTCGGATCGATTTCGTCAAAAACGAAATCGTTGGGGTCACAATGACCCAGTATGCACTCGAAGGGTTATAATGATAAAAACACGAGAGTTGGCGATTTTATTTTGGGGCTCCGTGTTACGGTTTTGTCGTCTGCTATTTCGTGCACGACAGAACGAAAAATCAACGTTCTTACCTTCGCGGTTTTTTTTTCGTCGATATATATATATGGGGCGATCGAAATTTTCGCCGAATTTTTAGAGTACTATTCAGATCATGACATGATCCCAATATTATATACAGGAAATCATGGATTTTTATCAAAATTGTATTTGTATATATTATCGGCTGATCTAGCGGCTTATCTGGCCAATAAAATGTATCGAATTAATCTCTTTCCTCCTCCGATGTGACCCTCATGCAATCACGCAGGTATTTTCAGAGTTTTGTAATTTTTTATGTAATTTGGGAAAAATTTCCATTTTTACACCGAAGACTGCTGAGGCTCATATGAACGTGGAATTTTGGTTGCTAGAAATATTGTCGAGTCTATTGGATCAAAAAAATCTTGTCTTCGTCAATTTTTTTCGATTCAATCGACACTCTATACTCTTTAATATGTTTATCCTATGCAACTAAGAACAACAAGTGGCAGCAGCGCAGTCGTTGGCTCTTCCGGATTGGGTTTAGACGCTCGCGACATCGAACTTTCGTGCTTCATTTCCGGTTTTGTCTCACATTGTCACCGGACTGCTCCTCGGGTTCCCTGCTCGATGCGCACCGAAAGGTTGGACTTTTGTTTCCGATTGTCGTCATCGCGCAAAATCTAGTACGAGGTTTGATCTCTGCGGTCATATCAGATTGACTGTTGCCGATTATCCAATATTCGATCAAAGTTGTATCGTAGCCACCCATAGAAAAGTATACGACGAAAAAATTTTATCGAAAATGACATCATGATTCCCTCGTACTGTATCAATCCCTTCGAGTGATTTCAGAAAATAGATAATTTTTATCTAAAATTTGCCGCCAAATGTCAATAGTTGACAAAAAATGTCAAACCTTCGTAATTTTCGAATATGAATGAGAAATTGCGGTCTCGATATATACAACTTTATTTAAACATGTTGATTTATCGATAAGAGGGAAGTATTTGAGAATTGGTTTGCTGATGGTATGCGATTCCCTACCCGATTTGTGATTTTTGATATAGGAAAAATTAATGACAGTCTAGCGTGAAAGCTGATTGATTGACGCACCGGCACATATGGATTGAATTTTGACCGATAATTCAAGAAACATTGAGGCATGCATCGTCTGAAATCAAATCATCAATATTTGTCGCAAATGAAACCCTGAAAATCTTATTCCCATTCCGTGCGTTTTCGTCCATGACGTCGCCGCTGCTAAAGCGAACGCTCGTTGTCAAAACAAACTGATTCGCTGGGCCAGTGCCGGGCACGGAGAGAAAATTTTGAGTTGCGACAGCGTACGCCACGCTACTGCTACCAATTTTCTTTGTTAATATAGTGACAACAAATTTTTTTGCTGCTGCAACAAAAGTTTTATGTCAAATGTGATCTGCTGCAGGAGCAAAGAACTGTTGCTCCCGTAGCATGCACACAAAGTGTTACAGCAGCAAACAAATTTGTTGGATGAGCAAACGCATTTGCTGGACGAGCAAATCATATTTGCTGGATGAGCAAATTATTTTTGCTGGACGAACAAATTATTTTTGCTGGTTGATATTTCCGATCCTATGTTTGCCTACACGAAAATGGCTTTACAGCTGTAAAAAAAAAACAAAAGTAAAAATCTAATCTCACTGTTAATTCTTGTAATTATTATATTACAATTATTACAATTTATTACATTGTCTGCTCGCGTAGCCAA
>JAPYYS010001049.1:0-40530 GCA_030522525.1 Campopleginae sp. 14b
GATGAGGAACGCCGCTCGATCGTTCATGGGGAAGACAGAGCAAACGAGATTATGTAATTTCGTGGTGACGGGAAATCATTAGAGAATCGTTTCTTCTCAGGAGACTGCACGCGTCGTCCTATTTTCTTTTCTTTTTTTTTTTTTACAAACCTATTTTTCAACGTGTCTCTGTATTTTTCCCCTGGGGACTGCTCGGCGAGAGAGCGAAACTTAATCGGTCACGATGACTGGACTGAATTGGACGGCGGCGGGAATTCTTAGCATGTTAATGAAGTATTGTTGTCGATTGACATTGTTATTATGTTTTTGGAAATGATTGAGATTAGCGAGAAGAAATGAGAGACCGCGGGCGAGCTCAACGGCGTTGGTGGAGATGTTTCGAAAGTTATTTTGCTTCGGGTGAAAGTGTCGCATTTTTATTCTTTAATCATATGTACCCATGTCTATATATGGGTTTTTATAAATTCCAAGTGATTGTGGGTGAAATACAGCGACACGAGGATTAATCGCTCGTCAGCAGCTCCGAGAAGATTTATCAAACCGAGCTGTGTGTCTGTCTTTCGCGCGCGCATGATGAACAAGCTTTTTGTACTTTATAAAGCCCGGCGAGAATACTGACAACAACCGCTGGCTCTTTTCAGCGCATAACATTTTCCAACACCTTCGCTGTATCGCCACATCATTATCGGACATAGCAGAGCCGAGGATTATTCGCTACGCTCGCTATGCAAACTCGTTAATTAATTAATTTCGAGCCTCTCGCGTTGTGATTAAACGTCGCGAACATCGCGTACCAACTACTTGACGTTTTTTCTTCGCGTATCGGCTGATTTTTGCGCGTGAAATCGCCCATAAAACTCGCGTTTCGATCGCCCTCGGGCAGGCAGCAATTTTTTGAAGAAAAAAAAATATGCAATTTGGAAAGGAAAAACATTGTTTTTTTTTTTTCATATAGAGATTGATCGACGATTCGGCCGAAATTATTTTCGGCACCCACGGGGAGATTTATGGCTCGGTGAATTTATCCATTTTTAATGACTGTTTCTTTTTTTTTTCGACACTCTATCGGTCACTCCTCGCGATCGTAAAGATTCAGGCAGCTGGACCCCGGGATTTTCCGGACTTTCGAAAACTCGCGTCGCGGGGTATCGCGCTATTCTTAGTTCTCTTCCATCTCGGAAACAGGTCTCGCGCTCGTGAGAGCCTCGATCACCACTACCCGCGGCATATAATAAACTAAATCGCGGTGAGTGAAAAATGTGGGTCATGGCGAACCGAATAGCCAACCCGCTCGGGGTCTCTCGTCTCTTATTAGCAACTTTCGGAATCCTAGCAAACTCGTTTACATTTAGAATTTTTTGTATTTTTGGATTATTTCCGTGAGTTATTGATCGGCATCGATGGTAAATACTTCAGAACCGACTTTTCGGTATTGAAAAGTCAAAGAATATTCCAGGCAATTTTTTCTCATCCCAATTTCAAATTTTACGTTGAAAAATCCAAAAGTTGATTATTTAAAAAAATTCTTCAATATGTCTGTATTATTTTTATAGAAAAGAAGAAAAAAAAAAACAAAAAATTTCCGCTTTCCAAATAATTTTCGAGCGACGTCCCCGATACAGGCCCCGATACGTAATTTATGAGGCCCGCGTTTCGTCGAGTTTGGAAAAAAAAAACAAAAAAAATCAACAACCTCCTCAAGTTTTTCTCTTTCAGCGGAATGTAAATAACTAATTGATTTATCAACGTCCGTCTCTGAACGACTCGGAGTAAATACGACTGTATAATAAGTAAATCTTTTACAAAGTAACGCAGCAAAGAAAACGCGCTTCACGCAGCCCCGAGTTGAGAAGAGAGAGAGAGAGAGAGAGAGAGAGAGAGAGAAAGAAACCGAGGAAAGATTTCACGAAGCTTCAGTTTGCTTTTCTCAGTGACAGAGAGCCAGTGAGGGAGAAAGAGGGTTAGAGAGCGAAGAAGAGGAGAGAATGGATAGAGCGCGCGGCGACGTCGCCTCGAGCAGGATCGAGAATGAATAAAGCGTGTATACAGACTTAAGCATGAAGCAAGTGACGCGATATGTGCCGGACAACTCGAGGGCATATAGAGAGTCGAGTACGACGGCGGCTGGCTGTCTAGGAGTTACTCCCGCGACGTCGTGCGCGATAACCATGAATATTCATGCCCGCCAAAGTGAGAAATACATGGAGAAATCCTCGCGGGCAACGTCGCACTATATGTACAAAGATCCAATGTATCCGATATATACGAGCAGTAAATTTCCTATATATCACACATATTTACCAGCTGCTCTCTGAAAAGAAAACCTTACCATAAAGTATACATCGCCTGTGTAGGATGTTTGCTGGTCCTTAGAGAAACAAGTATCTCGTAATTCGTCTCTTCCAGCAAACACTCTTTATGAGACATTACATGATTAGCGATAGCCTATTTGTGAAGCGGAAACTTGAAACGTTAAGCCCCGTTAAGTTTTTTTCTTTCAGAGTTCGAATTACCTCCCAAAAATGCATTTTTTTTTGGTGCATTTTCCAATAATCTGGACCAACGTAAACATCGTTTTTCATTTTAGCCCGAAAATTCGATGTTGAAAAATTGAAGGCTCGAAAAATTGGATGAAAGGGCGAGAAAAAAAATGCAAATGCTCATCGATATGATAAATTGATTGAAAATTAAATTTATTAAGGAACAATTTTATAATCGTATGGTCGATTGAGTGAATAACGCGCGTTGGCATAGTGCGTACACGATTATTCGCGCCTATGATTTACGACAGCATAAAACGTGCGTATACATAAGGCACTTGTCGGGATGGCGTGGACAAGGAGAAAGAGCAATAGAAAGAAAATATAGCTCGGAGGCATTGATACAGTTCTGTGATATTGCTGCAGTTAGCTCAGGGCGCACATGTCGGACTTGGTCACCTTATCAGCGGGAAAGTGTCGCTCTCACAAATGGCATCGTATAACTTGCTCGCGCCAACACTCGCTCGTTAATATTCAATATGTAACTATCTTTCCGATGTTAATTCGATACATTTTAATAAGGAGACGTCAAAGCATCATTTTCTTGTAATTTTAATGAGCAATTAATAGAAATTTATTGCGGAACCGGTTGTGTCCATTCGTTCTGACACCCGAGCATGCAAAAGTTGCTGGACTTGCGATATTATTTTAACTCGCGCGCGAGTCTATTCGTTTGCTCGATGATATACAATCTGCGCCTCCTGCTGGAGGTTCGTTCTGTCGTGATGGACATTCCTCGCGCTCATTTCACTAATATTCATCGATTAATCATTGAGCAATAAATAATTATCGGCGCGAGAGCGCGTGCGGGTTTCCTATATGGAAAATTATCGAGTCCGATTGGTTATCGAGCGAGTGATTGATTATGCTAATTCGTATATGGGCGCCTTTTCGTGGGTAGAGATCGGAAACGACCGAAAAATCGATCATTCTTCTGCCTCGGAACGTATAGAACGTTTCGAACTTTCTAATCTCTCGCTGCACGTGTGTGGATTGATGTGTCAATCGGCGCGCCCGGCGAGTGCAGCAGGAGCAAACTCCGGACCCGTTGGAGTCGCTTCCACAGCGATTCGCCGCATATCAAGACCCTTTTTAATGAAATAAAAAACGTGACTGCATCGAGTGGATATAATCGATAGGAAAGTGATTCTTTGTTGCGAGGCAGCAGTCGCGTGTCTAATTATCTTCGGTACGGCCCTTGATGACGAGACAAATAATATGCGCGGGGGGGGGTTCAATGTCCTGGGACGCAATATGCTTTTGATTTCTTCGTGATAAGAAAAAACAGGCGACGACGTCGATCTCGAGGAGTCTCGAATAAACGCGACTCACGCACACGGTTTAATGCCTATGGATTTCCATATCGCACACCCACACACACACAAAACTCCGTGCTGCGGTACATTGACCCGGACTCTATCAATCAGGCCGTAAAAAAAGTAATGGATATACATAGACAAAAGTCTCTCTGTGCGCGACGCGAACGAAAAACGTAGGCGTTGAAAAGAAATAAATTGTCTTTCGAAGACTCGGGCTCCGGAGGCCCAACACAGCAGCAGCAGCAGCAGCAGCAGCAGGTAGAGCGACTCTGCGCGGCACGGAGAGATCGCGCGCCGCGTGGTTCGTCGAAACAATTTAGTGCACAACGCGCGGTGGCACGATCGTTCGCGTTTTGCCATATCGAAGCCCCTGCTTTTTTTTTGTTTTGTTTGCTTCAACCAACTGCGAGAAACTGAGAAAAAGAAGCAGGTGGAGCGAAAAAGTGAACAACGTTCCGTCCGCAAGATTCGTTTTTCGTCTCCCGGCGAACAACCCGCGCATCGCATTCATCTGATTGTTTTTTTTCTTCTTTTTTTTTCAATGGCCATTTCTCGCTCGTGCCTCCGTGCCACCAATCCGAAAAATAATATCGAGACCCGCTCAACGCTCGACGTTATGTCCGGGCCCGCCGTTATTCCACGCACTACCATCATTATTTCCTACAAATATATTCATCTTCACGAACTCAGAGACTTTTTCATTATATGGATCGCGAGCGTGTACGCTCACAAAGGCCGCGCTACTCTCGGACCGGCATAAATTATGAAGCTTGAAAACGAGCCCGCGATCTCCGCGGTTCCTCGACATTAGGCACTTGGCTTCGCGGCGTCTACAAAGTTCGAGAGACACTGCGTAGGAAACTCCTCTTGGGCTCTCAGAGCCAAAAACACGATTAATCATCGTTCACCGCTTGTTCCTTCTACTCACAAAATCATCAGCGAGCTCTCCTAGCGAGCGATAATCGTGATTGCGCAACGCCGCAGGTGAAGAATTTTGTCCGATTCGACATCGGAAAGCTCGAAGCAGGAGGCCTTGTTCTTTTTTCTTCGTTTCGTCAAAACTATTCGGATCGAGCGGTTTCAATAGAAATTACGATCAATCTCAATCACGTTTGCTCTTCGAAATTGGCCGCTGCGCGGTGGCGATCTCTGACAAACGATAAAGAACGCATTTCATGCCAATTTAACGGACGATCCTGCTTCTGTTACGTGCCTTTCCATTGCGCGCGGCAATCTGTGCACACGCACCTGCTATATAGTCGATCCCCGAGTACATAATATCAATGGAGTAATTACGTCTCATTGCTGGACAATCAGAAGCTATATGCGCGGTACACACGGAGGCAAAAGAGAAAGAGAGTCGCTGTGTAAATTGACGCGCGCGTGTGTGTGTAGTACAGGAATAAAACGAGGCGCAAACCTTGTGCAAACCGCGAGCTAGCAAATCTCGCACCTGCTCTCCGCAATCACGCGAGCCCTCCAACGAATATATACAGACGTCGACGTTGATATATATCTATATAGATGAAACTAAACTTCGCTAAACGGCTTAAGGATCGGTTAATGTCGTATAAACGGTTTACCGACCACGCGGACACATTTCCGTGCATGTACATATGTGCATGTATATCCGGTAAGAGTCCATTTCACACACAGCGACACGCTCGAAACCCTAAGAGAACGAGAGAGAAACGGGGATCGCGAACAATGAATCGATAAATCAACGATCGATCGACTCGAATCTCTCTCTCTCTCGTTGATCGTCCTCTGCATAGAGAACTCTGGTCGCGAGATTCCCTCATTTCATTATATCTATGGATATAAACATTCGCTCTGCTCGCGATAGCCGGAGATTCGCGACCGCGTGCTCTCTCTTTCGCGGATAAGACGTTTTCTTTGCAGAAAATCTCTCTCTCTCTCTCTCTGGTTCGCTCTTCATTCCGGAGCAAAAACTCCGTCCGATCCTCGCGGAAAGCCTCCGATGAAGCCACAAAGCGGTTTATTATATTTTCCACGTGCACATACCCACTTTTAATATATACGCACGCGCCTATAAATTGAATGAAAAATACATTCGTCTTTCTATACACCGTGTGCTCCGGTCGCGATATTTTCATATTTTTACTGCAGAAATCACTGCTCGTACAAATCCCACGCTATTTCCGTAATTCATCTCGGGGGAATTCGAGCGTGAATAATGCACTGCTTAATGCCCGCACCGATAGGGGGGCGCTCTCGTCGTAATCTTTACATCCCAGGCCTCCAGGTTCTCGCTCATATACACCGCGCGAGCATTGCGTTTTAGTGGATTATATGCGAAAGCTTTTTCATGGCCTGACCAATCCAACGTTCGCGCAGGCACGTACGGAAAACGTGCTCTCTGTTCCCGCGTTCAATTCTCTTGCCATCCGTACGAATATGATCTCGTGCCCGTGTTGCGTGCATGTTTTGACTCGCGTGGGCTCGTTTTCAATGAAATGCAAACTTTTGAGACTTTGCGACGTTCGCCTGTAAATTTTTGGTCTTGATATCGTGGAACGCGGAACCACGGAACTTTCAATATGTAATGAAAGGCCAACGCGCGTTCGTTAGGTCCCTCAATGAATATAAAATATGATAATTATATCAGAACCAAGGAGGAATTCGTAATTGTGTTAATTTTATTTGTTGCTGTTCGTTCTGCCGGAGTTTGATGAGAAAATTACTGTCTCAATCACAAGCACCCGCGAGCAGACAGTCCGAATTTATATTTCTGTTTCTGAGCTGTTTGGGTCGAGGAATAAATCGGATTATGCGGATTGATCGAAATCTACACAGATGATCGTGCCTCCGAGTCCAGGAGTTTCATTTTCTTTCTTTTATTATTCGTACCAGACGTACGCACGAATTTATTCATTTGCGCGTGTCTACGGATGTTTTCTCGGATGTAATACACGAAGGCGCGTCTGGATGATCGCTCGACTTTCTCACGAGATCGAGTCATCGAACACACGTTGCTTTTAACGCCGAGAGATATTACTCTTGCGTATGTACGCATCCTACTACTATTTAACGATCAGTGGCGAAACTTTAATCCGACGTCGACAACACACTCGGGATGAAAGGCTCGCACATTTATTAATCGAGAATCTTGAAATTCACTCGCGCAAGCACGCGCGGCGCTTGCTCTGCTCCGCATTATCAAAGGAAAGTATCTGCGGTCTCCTGCTCGATCTCCTGTGTGGCATACACGCGGAAATCAGTCATCATGCGTGTTTTCCATTATTATACTTTTACTCGTATTATCTTTGCTGCGGCTGCGCCACGGGGCGTGATTCTCAGGCATGCGTCGCTCCTTCTTACCGAGCAGCTTGTTGTTTTTCCATGCCCGCGTTGTATCCCGTTTTCATATCGAAATCAACAGGTTTATTAAGCACGCCGCGGTGCATGTCGTGCTGGGCTTAAACGCTCCAACTTGAAGAATTGCAATCGCGTGTACTTATCTGTGTATTATGTTTTTCTCGTAGCGAACATTTCAAAATTGCTCTACTACCGGTTTCTCGGGAAAATGAATAATCGGTAAAAAAAAAAGTGCATGATTTTAGTTTGAGGGGATTGATGTGGATAAGAAGAATTTTGGAGTCCGTTATAGCGGAAAAATCAAACGCTATTAGCGCTGTGTGACACAATTTTTGACAAAAAGATTAATCCAAATTTTGTATCAATTTTGCTATTTGCAAGAAATATTGTGACGACAGCAGGTTACGACGTTCGCGAGAGGTAAAACCCGACGTTTTTCGTTGGTCGAATTTGGGGCTTTAGAAACGTATCGATAAATCATATTGGTCGCCTTAATCGGATAAATTAGTGGAGAAAAAGTGTGTACGAGGTGGAAATATTGTTGGTTGTTCGAACAAGAGTTTAATGAGGCGAAAGAAAGTTGGCGGCGCGAGTTAAATAACAGAGGGGAGGAGAAGGAGCGTCGCGGAGAGGTTGGAGTTGACTTTTACCGCGAATTCAAAGAGCCATAGACAATTACAGGTTTATATATCGCGAGCAGCGCGCGTTGATATTTTATAATTACGAACACGTGCTGTTACCACTCTCGATAATTGTGCGACGAGATCTGCTGCCTCGCTGCACACGTGAGAAACGCGATTATAATGATCGAAGAGATGTTTTTATGAGGAAGTCGAGTCGCTCCTGCTGTAAAACGATTGTACGCGATGAATAATAATCATACGATCAATCAACTCGGTCACTATATAGCTCCGAGAGATAGGAGCCGAGCGGATAGCAGTTGCAGACGCCAAGATATTATTTAGAAGAGTTTGTACACGAACCGCGAGAGATCCACCTTTGCTCCTACTGCTGTCTTGCGAACGAAACAGTAAAACCTAATTATACACATACAGACACTCGGATTTATCATTTTTAACAATCTCGTGCGGATCCACACTCCCGGCGGCAACCGCCTTTCGTCGTCGTATGTATTTTCCTTTATTTTCAACAGCAGAAAATAATATATAGAAATACGTTGCACAAGTGCAAGCTAATAAACTACTTTTCTGGTACAAGAACCACAAAGCCTTGCAATTAGGAAGGCTAAAGTCGTTAAAGCCTGTCATTAATGAGTTCTAAATTCATCGAGCTTATTATGCTTCTGTTTGGTGTTAAGTAGACGAGCTTTGTGGACCGCGAGTGCGTCTCCTTCTCTCTGTCCGAGAAATCGTTTTTTTTTTTCGAATGTGGGAAACAAGATGGCGGAAGAGAAATATGTGACTGAGGAATTTCTGTGAGATTTTTCCCATTGGGGTCGAAAATATGGAAAAAATTTCGTCGAACGCGTTTATTTACAATCGACTGCCTCGAAGTACCTTTTATATTTAAATAGCCGATCATTGGCGACTGTAAAATCTCAATTGAGCTACTTTTCGCATCGACTTTCGGGGGCAATGGATTTTGTAGGGCCCTTAAACGATTAAGCCAGTTTGACGCTTGAAAATATTTTTTTTACGACTCGTCAATTATTTTTTATTGCTCGCGGTATAAAAATGTTGGAAAGCTTCTTCCCTTTTCTCTGGTTCAAATGATTCAACCTGATGGGGAATTCTTATCAGATTTTTGGAGAATGTGTACGCATCATCGTATGCGATGCACAAAAGTCCATACACCTTTGATTCATCTCTCTCTCTCTCCTAGAATTGTTCATGATTTTTTCATCCACGTTGTTTTCTCAACCTCGTTTTGCCGCTTCGAAGCTTTCGCGAAGGAAAGTACTATCTGTCCATCTATCTATCCCGTATCCCGTCGAGCTGCGGAGAGAGAGAGAGAGAGGGGGAGGGAAGGAGGGAGCGATGGGAAACCAGATACAGAACAGGAGATACCGACAGCAAAATAAATACAAGTGCATATGACACAAAATAAGTGGGGGATACGCCAAGTTGTCTGTAGCAATGGTGGCGCATGTCGAATCGTTTGACCCTTTGCACTCGTGCCTCGTTTATGCCACCACATCTCCGAGCTCCTGGCTGATTCTTATACATTGGCTTTTTCTCTTGGCGACCCAACTCCCGGTCAGCAGCAGTTTCCATTTGATGAAAAGGCCCTCGGTGATAAAAACTTTCTCTAATCATAGCGGACGATAAAAAGATCTGTCAAAATATGGGAACCGTGACAAAAAGATAATGAAACGTTTTATGGGGATCAAAATAATGAGCCACGTCATGGACGATAGAGATGGAGACAGAAAAACGTTACGAAACGATATTTTTTTAAAAATTTCCCTTCCTAATGTATTTCTCACGATTGATTACCAAATCTTGATACGAATGTCCGCAAAAAACTGCAAATATATATTCTCGACGTTTCGATAAGCCGCGTGGAGCTTACGGACACTTTGATGCCGCGCCCGCGGCGAAAGAAGAAAACGAGATACCGAGTGGGCAACTCTCATTTCCTTGAAACAAGCGTCTCTAAACCGAGGATAATGGAGGACGACGATCGATACAGGCCAAGCAAACCGTTGGCGTTCGTTGGCCAAAGACTTTTCCGCGTTTTGCTACAAGCATAATATTAGTCAATGCCTCTCGTTGGAATTCGCACACCAAGCTATCGAGAAACGTTTCCGATACGGAAATCAGTTTCCTTTCGTTTTTTCGATTATTTAGCCCTCGGGTCAATTCGACCCGAGTGCGTACATGGCGGGGCAAAACTGTCTGTACGTAAGACGAGCCTCATCCGGTCGATCCGGAGGATCAGAGAGAAAACGTAACGGCGTACGTCATTAAGAATTCCTCCTTTTTCATTTTTCGAGTTTTTTTTTTTCTTATTCATCGTGCCGTTCGTATATTCTTGTCTCTCACAGTCTCGATAAAACGTGGGCAGTTGATACACGCCGATCCCTGTGTATATCGATGTACAAATAAGTTTATTAAATGCAGATCGAACCACGTGCAGTGCGTCCTGCTGCTGCGTCATCTTTCAAATACAATAATGTATGACCGTTACACGCTTACCATACATGTTCCCCGATTCGTACGCATCTCTCTCACTCTCCCCTGTACACTTTTTTATTCATTATTCTACCGAGATTATTTGTCTTTGTCATTTTCGTTTTTTTTTGCATCAATCCGGAGATCATTGTGACTCAGGATTTAATAATTAACCATGGGATTGTGACTCCCTGCTATTTTTTCGGTCTCTCGTCCGGTTAAAACCTTCCGATCATTTTTATAACACATGGAAGTCCCTTGAGGACGCTCACGTGAAAAGTGACGCTCGCTCGCCTGTGGCACGATCTGCTTCGAGAATTTTATTGAAAATTTTCGAAACTTCGATTTTCTGGTTTTTTTCTCGTTATATCGTCGGAAAAATGCATTTTGAGGTTCTGGACTTCTGGAAAGACTCGGAGAATATATGAAGGACGTGGGATTTATCGGGGAAGATCGACGAGGCAAATGAGAATAAGGTCGGGGCTGCGATAAATTTATGCGACTGACCTCCGCGGTTCGATCTTTATGTTTCTATGAAATTTGTAATCGCTTGGGATGTTGAGCGATCGGACGGTGCCGAGAAACGGGGAAGAAGAACGCGGGGGGCTAATAAAAGGATGAAACGGTTGAGATAGAGAGCAACAGAAAGCGGCGGACACTCGGGTCGTGATTATTTGCGGGAAGTATCTCTTGGTTATCGGGCTGTTTATCCAGCACCGACCATTCCTGGTAGGAATGGAAGTGCAGTTTTGCTCAACCAATAAACGTCCTACTTCTCACGCGCCTCTCGGGCGAGCAAAGAATTCACCGACGCAAAACTCGCTTTTGACTTTTCTCAACGAGCCGCGTTCACGGTCGCAGGCTTTGTTTTTCCTCCGTGGCTCTCAGTAAAACGGTCGAAAAGCTATAGACCGCGGCTAAAGTTTCGCGACTAATCTCTCCGTCGAGGCTTTTATTTTCACCGGATAACTTAATTGCGCGCGCGCGGCAACGTCGCGGCACTCTCTCGCGCTTATCCGACACGCTATTTTCTTCAAGGCACCTCCTCGCTTCGTCTCGTTTTTTCCAACGATTGTAATAAAAGTCTTTGCTTGTTGAAACCTCTCAGCTATATATCCGGAGATACCGTTTCATATCGCGTGAAACACACAAAAGAATCGCGACAGTGGAGCTCCGAAAAATCTCGAGACGACAAATAAGTCGAGATTTTCGGAAGATCCGAAAACTTGCGTGGATTCATGGTCGATCTCTGGCTCGTCAAACGAGCCTGCCGGCATGAGGGTCGAGATAACTTTGCGCTAAATTTCAAGCTGATCGATGGATCGATTAGGTTTTTCAGTAAATCGCGTGCTCCTCGCCGATTTCGGACTCTCTGGACGCTCAAGTTTCGAGTCAAGCGTTGAAGAGAAAAAAATCTTACGATTTCGTGACTAAATCCTTCCGCGGGCTCACACCTAAAAGTTTAGGCAGTAAAGAAAAAGCCCGTTACCGCGCCTCAAGACAAATTACGATTTACAGCCGTTGGGATTTTGAAACAAAGACTAGCGCCCGCGTCGCTCATTTTCTAAGAATCTTTATAATCTGCTCTAAAAGTCGTTTTGTTTATTTGCCAAGTGACTGCGAGTCCCAGAGATATCTCGAGGGCCTTATTTATTGTTTCGTATTGTTCCGAGCGATAAATTCAGTGTTTTCGTTCGTATTCCTCGAGCCTGAAGTCTCGTGCGAGAGCATCGGAGAGGTTTAGAAATATATAACCAGAACGTTGGCTGTGTTTTTCGCTGTCCGTGCGGCCCCAGTAGCTTCCTATCTAAACATTTGCCACAGGATACTGTTTTTTTAGTTTCTCCTTATTGTACTAGAAGGCGCGAGCAAAAGCCACCGGAATATGCCATGCTCCCCGATAAATAAATCAAGATGTCCACGTGTGCAGCACTGGGACATGCTTTTACCGCGGCGCCAATATTTATCGCGACATCCGCAATTCGTTGTACGCGCGGCACAGCAGACCTTAAATCTCGCGTGCCATGCATTAGGTGCGATTTGTGCATATAAAGAAACGTGCAAAATAACGCGTTTTACGCTGGGTTCGTATCGGCCAGCCGGATAATTAATTCGCTCGCAACAGAATAATCGGAAAAATATAGAAAAAAACGTGGAAATGTTGCAAAGAACTTGCAGTGAACGGAGAGGGCAACGAGCGAGAGCAGAAGCAGCTGAAAATTCTTATATGCATGCAAAGAGTGTGCGCGAGCTGTTTTGCGGCGGCGGGCGGCGGCCAATCGATCCATTATAATCGCGATGAACCGTTGGAGGATATAATTCCAGCAGGTCGTATTTCGCAAGAGATCTCCCGGCGATCACTCTCGATATATATGCCAGTGTATTCCTCGCCTCCTCTCGTCTTATGGCGTCGACGAACGCGGCGAACCGAGGCCGAGAAGGATCTCTCGCTCGCTCACGACGTGCTCGTTAAAACGCCCAGATGCCTTTGCAATCGAGCGTAATAAAGCGCAAAAGAACGGTAAAGACGCCCGCGGCTTTCCTTACGCCCTTATATTTTCTCTTTCCATCTCTACCTCCCGCCCTCCCTCCCTCCCTCCCTCTCTCTCTCTCTCTCTCTCTCTCTCTCTCTCGGTACATCTCGAGCTAGCGTACAAGTTTCTATGATGTAAACATATATATGCGTGTACACCGGACGCTCCCTGATTTCCGTGAAACTGATTCGCAGCTACGACCTTTTTGCACCAGGTGCATCATAACCTGCGAGATTGTCTTCCCAGACCTTAATTTTTTCTATCCATCGGCATCTCTCTCTCGCTCTCTCATTCTTGTTAATTCAATTTTTTTTCACTCGACCGCAAATCGATGTGGCCTCGCTAGCCTGACACGAAAAATTCACTCACGTACACTCTTCGCCTCGCACCAATGCGATCTCTGCTGCGTAACGATCGAGGAAAAACAAGATATTATTTGCCAATAATAAAAAGGACGCAGTTGGAAAAGCGAGACATCGCGAAGCACTAAAATCCCAACCGCAGAACGTAACTCCGTTCACCAATTTCTCGAGTTATCGACTTTTTCACAGGTGATGAACACTTCACAAAATTGAAGTTTGCATCGTTGCGATCCGGCAAATAATTTATTTCCCATTCATTATTTTTATAATCAATGCAACTAAAACCATTTTGTTTTTAGTCAATTTCGCTTTTCGAATGCCCCTCAACGTCGCGCCCTCGAATATCCAACAAATTTTTTTTTCTTGTTTCTCGACGAAATTAGCTTAGGAACTTTTTTTGATGAAACTTGAAAAAAAAAAAAAACCCTGGAATGGAGTTGCGTGGAAAATAATGTTTAAATTAATTTTGGAGCAATTTACGATCATCGGAGCCGCCCATTATTATGATTTCTCTTTGCTCCGCTATCTAAATTATCATCACTGCTTTGGATTCGCGTCCTGCATCTCGAAGCGAGAGATCACAGGCTGCGGAGACTTGTTTTGAAAAATGAAATCGCAGCGGGGAAATGTTGACCTGATTTTTCAAACGCACAAGGTGCACGATTTGAGAGGAGCACGATAGAGAATCCTTTGAGATAAATAAAGTGCGATTGTCATTTATTCTCATTCCGTGGACACCGAAAACCATGCTGGTGGTCCTGATGAGCGTAGAATTCAAATGTACGTTTTTAATGACATGCTGAATAATTTAACGTTTCCGTTGTTCCTTTCCGCGAAGGAAACGAGCAAGAGAGAAAAAGAGTCACGCAGAACAGGACGGCGGAAGTTGCGTGGAATTAGTGCGCGACTCTTGTTGTCATACCAACAAGAGTTGGTATGACAAAATCGCAGTGTGTCACAATTTTTTCCATTTTCTAGTTTTGCCTCAACTTTGCACTCTCTTGTTCACGTATCGAATTTTTTCGCTTGTGCATTCGTGGCTCAATGTGTGACGAATTGCCTTCGAAAGACCGGAAGTGAGAGTTGTTTCAAGTTTTCATTATTTAAAGAGAGAGAGAGGGAGACCAAGAGCTCGCAGGCAGAGCTCGGCCCGGTCGTTGCCACCGAGCAGCGTAACAGAAGCAAAATATACAATATGGCATACACATGTGCTATATATTCACATGGTATACACGAATATGCTCCTATAAATGTATCAGTGCATTGACATACTCGTGCATATATATACGAACGTTGGCTTTAGACCTCAGCAAGGCTATAAATATTATATCATTCCCCGCGAGTGTGGGATGTGTACAGTCCACTGGCCACGTGGATCTAACGCGTTTGTTCTCCATGTGGCAAATTTTCGCCGGATAAACTGCTCTACTTTGTTTAATAATATTAGAATGAAAAAAAAAAAAAAACGTTACGAGATAAAAACATCGGATGATCGCGAATTTTTAACCATTTTTACTGCTGGCAAAATTGAAAAATTTCTTTTGTTTTTATGGAAATTTTAATTTCGGTTGCTTGGGTTATCGAAATATTCTCAAAGGCTTGGGATGCGTAAACTTGCATCGAAAGGCCTATATGGAGCCTTCACAAGCGACTCTTGTGTATTATAATATTCCTAATAGTTATTGTACGTCCCACTCTCGACGTTTGCCGATCTCGAGTCTGCCGGAAGCATTATTCTCATTCTGCTGGCTCTCTTATCGCAGATCCCTCGTCGTCGTTCTCTCTCGCCTCTCTCTCTCTCTCTCTCTCTCTCTCTCTTTCTCGGCGCAGTCATCTTTCGCATTCTAGATCCTAGCCGTCCGTACTCGTTCGCAAAAGAGAAATTCAACGTTCCGAGTATCCTCCTAGACCGAAACACACGCACACACACACACACACAGATGATCGTCCGCCCGCGACGAGCAAGAATAAAAGGTTTAAACGCCGCGCGCGCGTCTTGTCCCTCCGGTGCGAGAGAAACGTGTTGTACAGCCGCGTGCACGTGGACTCGAGAGAACAAAAAGTCTTCGGGCGTAGGCCACGGAGAGCAGCTCTTCGTCGTTGCAATCAAGAGGATGTATCTTGCGTTGAGCCAAATTGATCCTTGTGGTTAATCCGAGACCGAGAGAAGGAGAGAGAGAGAGAGAGAGAGAGAGAGAGAGGCTTAAGCTATTTTCTTATCTAAAATTCTCATAAGCGAGAAAATGGTTCGGACTATCGAGCAGCAGTTTCCGCAGTTAAACAAGAGAGTCGCACGGGGAGTAGAGCTCGAAGATAAATGAATAAAAAAGGCTTGAAACTCGATTCCGAAAGACTTGCTCGGCCCACGCAATCGGCTTGAATTTTCACTCCCTACTTTGTTGATATCTTTCCACTTTAATCCTATAGATTGTCGTTGTAATTGTGTACATGGGTGTGAACGCAGGATCTGAGTCGCGTAGTCTGTCATCCGGACTCGCGCCACTCTATCAAAAACATTAATACGATTATAATCGTATTAGTCTGTTTATTAGAGAGAAATTGCCATCGGGGGTTGTCCTCGAATCACAAAAATTACAATCGTCCAGAGACCCTGCACAACCAGCCACGATTACAAAGAAGAAACAGGGTTTATTTAGCTCAGGACCCCGGACACTAGTTCCCGCGAGAAAGTGCAGGCTTTTTTTTGTTTGTTTTTACGATTGCGATTAAATGCATCGATCGTGGAACGACGGCCTGTCGGCTCATGGTTTTTTATTTTTTTTTTATTTTTATTTTACCGATTCCTTGGGTGTTTTCAAAGTTTTATCTCCCGTTATCTTAAATTTTCGTTATCTCTCCCGTTGCCCGTGATAATTTCATTATAATAAACGGTTTTTTTTCTTCGTGTAATTAATTTACGCGATTGAGAGAATTATATAATAAGGAAGCAATTGACTTTGTGGTTTCAGGTCCTGCAACGAGACATCGAGGCGCACGGCCGTATCGTCAGTTCCGTCGTGAAATTGGGCGAGAGATTGGCCAGACAACAACGCGAGCAGCGAAAACAACGAGAGAATGAAGAACCGCAGGCTCACGAGAAATATGACGAAAAAATCGGGTCCCAATTGACAGCGGAAAAAGAATCGCAAGTTCCACCGGCCAGTCGCGTCGCTAGTTCGCTCGAACGTCGTTGGCATCTTCTTTTCCTACGGGCTCTCGAGTGGCAGTGTCACATCGAGGCTCTGGCCACTCGACTCTGCAACAAGGTAAGTTTTCATCGAGAGATACAAACAAAAAAACAAAAAAATGGAAATTAAGGCACTGGATCATGAATTTCTTGTGAAAATTGAAAAAAAAAAACAATAACAAAAAGTACATCCGTTCCATTTCGAGGGAAAATCACAGGCTGCGTATCTCCACGAGAAATATTTTTTCCGTGCGGGACTGTGAGGCGGAGGGATTAGGAGGTGTGAGTTTTCCGAGCGCGCGGCTTATCGCGTCGGTTGAGCGATTCAAGATCGAGCGGAAGAGATCAATAAAATTGCATTATGATTATTTATTAATTTATCGTCGCGGTATAAAGTATCGGTGAAAAATATTTCACGTCTGCATTGGAAGGATTTATAAATAGATCATGAACACGTGTGTCTGTGTGTTGTTGGGGATATACGGCCGTGCTATCGGTTACTCGAGAGGGAACCCTTAGGCCATCCAGTACCTCGCACCGCTCGCTTCACACACGCTATACGCGAGATGGACGAGTTAGTTATGCGAGGGAAGGAATACATAATGAGAGAAAACTATAAAGAGGGAGAGAGAGCGTGGGAGCGCCAATAAATCTGAAAATGTGAATGTGTGTGTTTCGTTGACACATTAAGTGGATGGAGCAACGCGGCGCAGTACATATGTGACATGAGCTCCAAGTTCACATTACAGATACGCATAAAGATTCTACACTCGTCATCGTTGGCGTGTCTTTGCCGGAGTGCAACGCGGGCATCCAGGCGAGAAGCTCGTTAAGCACTACGCAGCTAGTAATAATAACAATAATAAAGTTTCTGGGCAGGGAGGGAGGGCATATGTGCATGCGGCATGTTTTACTCGTTGTCAGTCATGATTCATGACTCGTATCAATTCCGTCCACTCGTTAATCCAGCCTGTGTATATATGATGTGAAAAACAATGAACACAAATTATCGCCATTACGAGCTTATTGATCGTTTCATTTTGCTTCTTGATTTTATTGGTTCGTGTTTTTTTTTTTTTTATTTATGGCTCTTTCGATTGACACTTGGGAACGGGTTTGTTTTCTTCAATCTTCAGTCAGAGATGCTTGGGAGTATTGAGTCTCGATTTGTTGGGGATTTATTGCTCGCTCGATTGGAGTCAAGCACGACACTTGACATACTATACTTTTGCGAACTCTCGGGCAGGGCTAATGCGCCCCACCGATTGTAATCCTCACTCTCGCCTTTCTATTTTTATCGCTTACTCTCTCGCTCTCTCTCTCTCTTTTTTATCGGGCCTTTTCCCTGCGATCGGAGGAAACGCTTTATGGTGTTTCCATGGGGCTGCGGCTCTCTCTCCGCCATGCTGTCTCTCTCGTGATAACCTTTTTCCTATTTTTCTTTATGGACCTGCCTTTTCGGCCTTTTTTTCTTTCTTCCTCTTCCTTTTACCTCTTTTTATTTATTTTTCTCTCACAATTACGGAGGCTCTAATCACCGATGCGTGAGCGCGCCAACTCTTCCTTCCTTTCTTCCTCTCTTTTTATCTTTTTCTCAACATTCCGACGATTTTCTTCCACGAACTTGAACCCTCTTACGGTACACACTCGGACCTCCACTCTTTTACCCCCAAATGGAATGGTAATCTTGGAAATTGATGCAGAAAGCCTTCCGGTCATGCGGGGAAAAAGAAATTTACTTCGAACAAATTTTTTGGGGCTTTCATTCTGTGAGATCTTCTTGCCCTCGCTAGCCCAAGAGCTCGCCCAATTTTGCCCAAAGCTCGAAGCACTTGGGCATGCTAACTTTTAAAAAATTGAAATAAATTCAGTATCATTGAAGATTTTATATTTTTCTGGGTCAGAACGATCAATTCAATATTAATAAATATGATTATTCTTATCGTTTATTGTTTTTTGTTTTTTTTTTTTATCCGTAAAATAAAAAATTGAATGAATTTCGACTCGGAAATTTTATTAAATATTAATTTCGACTCTCTCGGAATTTGGGAGTTTCTTTTCAAAGTCGTGATAATCTTCGATTTAACGTGAGAAAAAATGTCCAAGTCCGTACGATTCGTGTCGGTTCGTTTTATTTCAACAATAGGAAAAAGGCTGAATGGTAATTTTTCAGACAGTTTTGTTGTTCGATGGCCGTCACGCGATCGAGATTTATATTCGATCTGAGCGTTTGGAACAAACGAGCCTTTCGGCCTCTCTCTTTTTCTTCGCAGGCTCGTGTCTAAAGTTCACTTGTATTTAATGTACTCGGAGCTCATAGAATCGAATTATTATTTGCAGTGTATCTCGTTGCGTGACTTTTGCTTACTGCGAATATTTAATGAATTTGCAAAGCGAATAACGTTTTTCGCTCTCTCCTCTATTCGCTCTTAGCACGATGCCGCTTATTTTTACAGTTTAACATCGAGTTGGCGTGGCGTGTTGCCCATATTTGTAGAAATAAAAATTTTCTTCGTTATCACGACGAAAAAAGAAGAAAAAAAATTGCAAAAATTCATATTTCTAAAATAAATTGAAATTAATATTAATATTACAATTAAAATTAAAATCAAAATTATAATTGAAATTATATTTATATTTATTCGTTTATTTTCTTTTTATACGAAAATAACGAAATTCTTCTGTCCCGTGAACAAAAAAATGAAAGTTTAGCACGTTGTTGTATGGGATTGTTTGGGCAAGAGCAAGTTTCTATTTTTTTCCTAGGGAACCCATGGGATGGATTAGAGGTCCGTTTGACGACGAGCTCATTGTTGGCTGCATGTGTCGTTGAGCCTTTTGCCTCGCGCGTTATTACTTTTTACCCCAACTCTTCGAAGCCCTTTCGCTCATGCTGGGTTTTCCCATAATAAACGTGAGGGCCATAGTTTTTCTTAGAATAAAAAAAATGTTTACTGACCTAGGCACGAGCTGCGCAGGATATCGAAGGAAAATATCGAGGCTAAAAAATCGTTGATTATCGAGTTGTTATAAATTACTCCGAGTTCACGTCGAAGCTTCACCCTTTGACTTTTTTCCTCCATGGCAACGCATTCATTTGTTGCTCACTGTCCACAAGCCGGTGCACCATTCCCAACGACAGTTGAACAGTGACGCGAACAAAGACTCGCGAGCTTCCGGAAGCCGATTAGATTCACACTGGACTACTCGACGTTACGACTAGAATTTTTTATCGTCCGAGTCACGCGCGTCCGGATGAATGAGAATTTAGAATCTCCCCCCCCCCCCCTTTTTTTTTTTTTTATTGTGTGTTTTCCAGTGGATCAGCGGTCATCACAAAAGATTCGTCATTGACCGGAAGCTTTTTAAAAATTGATTCGAGTTGGTCTCGACTTGTGTCTCGACGAACAGTGAAATAGATGACGCCCGGTAAAATATAAAAAAAATTAGTAAATTTTGAATTTTTCGTTAAAACACAAAAATGGATATAGATTTAATGGGAAGTGGGAAGATCTAAGCCAGCGTTCATTCTGTTGGTCTCAGAATTATCTAATGCTGGGATGCTAAATTTTCATTTTTCTGTCGTTGGTGACGTTTCAAAGCTGAGAAAGCGATAAAAATTTGATGGAATTTCTTATTCTACGAAGAACGTAATGTTTTTTTTTTACGTCTTCTTGCATTTCTTCAAAATTAATATGAGGAAAAAAATAAAATTACAATACTCCTGAAATCGATCCCTGGTATTTCGTTTCGGTGTGAGTTTACGTAGTTGTTACCGAAGAATCGGTGCATGACTTGACGAAAAATGGTTTCTGCGAATTATGGAGCTTCGCGCGACGTAGATTATTGGCCATTAATGGTGTCGAGTTTCGATTAAAAAAAAAAAAATGACCTCAATGATGTGGAGCAGGACCAGAAAACAAAATGTGCGCAAAAATCTCGGAATCCGAGCGCAGGTATTTCGTTTCGTTAAGGTTTTGTGGAGTTATCAGAGAATCGAAACGCGTGTCGGCGCGTGCGAATCCGACACCCTCGCACACACACACACACACACTTTTTTCTCTCTTTCTCTCTCCCTTTGTCGCTTGTGGCTCTTTTGGTATTTGTGTGTCCGCAAAGCATGGTCGTCGGGGAGAATGCGGTGGCCCTTTCCGAAACCTTTCAAGTTTACGTTCGTATTAAAATTCTCTCTCGTCACCTGCAGCGACTGTGAACGCACTTGTTCGGGGCAGGAGGACGCATCAGCAGCACGAAAAACGAAAAATGCAAAGTACCACTACAGGGTTTAATACTTTCCATGAATGTTTCGCACAGCAACTCGAGCCTGACGATCGCAAAAACGACCGCGCAACCGGCATGTTAAATTTTCTCTCTACCTTCGACTTTTTTTTTTCACTTCCATGTTGCTCCAATGTCCCCCTTTTTTTGTCCTCTCCGTGTTGACCTCATTTTCATGGAGTATCGAATTCGCCATGGGGGTCACGATGACAAAAAATAGCGATCAACAACTAACAAAGAAAAGGCACCACTCTCTGTAAATCTCGATGTGGCGAAAAACTAAAAAAATTTCTTCCAATGTTATGAACGAATATTAACAATTATTCTTCACCAAGAATCGAATCCCACAGACCGAAATTAATTTTCTTGGTAATAATTAAGAAAATCGCCATAAATATTGATCCAAATGATTTTTTTTTAACGTTTTTTGATTTTTCCAAATTTTACGATTTGAAGCCGGAATAATTTTTTTTTTTCAATTTATTATTTTCTCTCATGTTGGTATAATTTTGCAATTTGAAGACCAAACATTTGAAGCCTCAATATTTCCCTGTTTTTTGTTTTTTTTTCGGTTCTGCAGTCTCTGTATGAACATGCGTCTACCCCCTTAATACTCTTAGGAGGGTCTCGTAGGCGGGTATATATGTTTATTATGAAATACAGAAGGGAAAATGGCGCTCGACAACACCATCGTTAAGTGCATTAGCCCCGGTGCATGGTGCTTTTTGTTTTGTCGTGTGTGGTCGACGAGTGTGATCACTGTGTGCACGTGCTCACAGCAGTCGACGAGCGTGACTTCGAAGGGTGTATTTTGTGCATATTGAAGCTTGGGGTGCCTGTTGGCCTTACAGAATAAGGGAGCAAGGCAAACTCGATGTAGACTCGGAAACATTCCCGCAGCCTTGAGCGCGCTCGAGAAAAATGTCAACAATATTTTCCCATTTTTGTTGCGCACATTAAAATAGAAAAATAATCGTGTCGCATATGTGAGGGGTCGCGAGCAGGTGCTTGTTTACGCCTCACGTGTGCTCCCATGTGCTTGAGCTTCGGGGCACAACATTATCATGGGGTTGTTTCGATGAATGAACTCCAGAAGCCCATAAAATATCTATTTTTAATTTCTTTCCATTTTCCCCAAAAGTGAACGACTTTTTTCGCTCGTACTCAACGACGAAGCTCGGAAAAGGAAACAATATGAGTGCTTTAGAATGTTTATGGG
This sequence comes from Campopleginae sp. 14b, assembly GCA_030522525.1. Classification (NCBI taxonomy): domain Eukaryota; kingdom Metazoa; phylum Arthropoda; class Insecta; order Hymenoptera; family Ichneumonidae; species Campopleginae sp. 14b. The sequence continues at coordinate 21,913 of JAPYYS010001049.1, forward strand.
GAACTCAGTTTTTCATGGTTTTCATGGGCATTTTCCTGACAACTGTTTTCCAAGCTTTTCGAGAATCCCTTCAAACCCAGAAGAATAAAACGAGCTGTGTGGCTCTTTAAGATCGTTAAAAGTTATGATTTTAGGTGCCATAAATGTCCATAAAAATAAACGTCGATATTAACGTTTGGTTGCTTCAGGGCCAGCACATTTGCCACCAATAATTATTCCGTCGAAATTTGACAGTCATTTGGCAAGTGTGAATAAAGAATTTTTCTTTATTTCTCTACGAGATAATCCTTCTTACGTCCTTGTTTCTGGATAGTTATCTTTAGGAAGAAAATAGTAATTGCCCATCAGAGTTGGATCATAATGAACGTTTCAAAAGACTCTTACACGAATAACTCTCGATCTTTATAGGTTTCGTGTATATTTATACGCAGCGAGTTGCGACTTCATGCGACTTAAGGTCAATCTAAGAGTCGAATTGTTTCGCTTTGTGTCAGAAGTTTGTTTTTGTACCCCGAGAAAGGTCGAAATAGCTCAGAGATAGGTAATTAAAGTCATTTCTCATGACGTTCTCGATTTTGGCCCTCGATAAGCCGGCGCAAGGGGATATTCGTTCTTATGGTCAAAATCTGACATTGTACCGTGTAATCCGATCTTTATACGAGGTCTCGATAAACGCCGGCTTGCACAGTGCTTCTAAGAGGGAGTCCCTGTCGGTGCTACGACATGCAGCGATTGCTCATTCTTATCAAATATAAATAATCCTTCTCAGTTTTTCTTACCTGCAAAATGGTTTGCGAGCCTAAGTTTATTAAAAAAAAATGTTTACAAATTGACGGAAGTACAACATACTCTTATTTTAAGATCGTCCGAGATAATGTGTATTTGTTGTATGATAAACAAAATTTTCACAAATTTTATGACCGTTTTTTTTTTTTTAACTAAATGAAGCCTCTTCGGTGTTAACTCAAAAGCGTATGCAAAGTTTTAAAAAGCTTCACCATTTAGACATGGAAATATTGCTCTTGGGAAAAACTACTGAAAATTGTCATTTTTATACAAATAAATGGCTCGACTTTTACGTTGTCAAACCTGCTGGTAAAATTGTGCGAGCTATTAGATATCACTATTCTATTTAGGTAGTAAAAATTCAAAGGAATTCTATGGAGAAAAAATTGTGCCTACAACTTGCTTGATTATGAAAATCATTAAAAAAAAAAAGAAGTGTATTTTTCGTTCTATTCGAACGATGTGAACTGCAGTATTACAAATAAATTCGATAATTTTAAAAATTCCAGACTTTACTTCGCCTTTTTTTTTTTTAAATTAAATCTATCGCGGTGAAAGTAGTCGATGGGTAAAAATGATTCTGCACTTATGTGCGACGATAAAATTCTTCCGCGATTTTGGACTTTTTTGAATATCCCTGGAGCGCAAGGTTCATGTTTGCGAGAGTAAAATGGTCCGATCGGATCGGACGATGCTTTAAACTTGGGATGGACACGGGCAAGTTCGCTTCGCTCCAATTTCGTACGAATAACGGACAGCCACATTTTTTCGTGGCTGCTAAAACGAACCGAGAAATGTTTCGGTCCCTGAGGGAATTAAGGGAGAGCGTCGAGAAGCGGATCGTATAAATTTTATCGGCGTCACTGCTGGAAGTTGTTCAAAACAGTGAGATACGCAATCGAACATAAAGTGTAACCGAAACATCGCGCAGCGTCGCGCTCTTTCATAAATGCTCGTGCGTGCGTTTCAATGGCCATAAAACCACGCGGTGTGGTTTCCGATCAACATCTGCCTCATAATCTATAGTGTGCTCTCGTACAAACACACTTACGCCTGTTTGTCAAGGTGCAGGCGTTAAGGGGGCTCGAGTGAATGGAAAATAATTTTCAGCCCTGCACGATTCGTCGGCAAAGGAGGGAAAAAAATGAGAGGGAGAGGAAAAAGTGAACGAACAATCGATTATTCCGCGATGATCGATGTATCGGAATCGATTAATCGAATTCGAAATATCGAAAAAAACTTGAATTTATCGAGCCAGTCGAAGGACGAAACCTGCGGCCAAACTGTTTGCATATTCGATCGAGTAAGGTTAGAAAAAAACATGAGTCTCAATAATACTTAACGGTGGAATTTCCCAGGTGCTTCGGCCAGGCCCATAAAAAGTTATTCTTATGCAGCAGCAGTGAACGAAATAGCCTCGAAATTGAAGAAAATTTAACAGAAGTGAGATTAGGGTGAACCGTTGATGACTGTGAGTTTGCGGGACTTAATGCTTCCCTGAAAAGCAGAGCTACGAGAAACGTTACTCAAACTATACCTGCAAACCCACTGAGGGTCACGTACGCGCCTTTACTATTTTTCGTCCAACTTACCATAAAGCCTTTATTCTCATCTGGAGAGAGAGAGAGAGAGAGGGGGAGCGTAAATTTTCAAGAGACAAGAGATTGGTCCGATAAAATTGGACGAATTTACAACAGAGAGGACTTGAGCGAGTTTTTATTTCTAGGTACTCAGGACGTGAATGAGTAATTCATGAAAATCGAGACAGTATTGGTTTTTTTTTTTTGTTCAGGATAATTTATTACCAAATACGTCAGAATATTCGAGGCTGTTGGTAGTTTTTGTTTTTGCATCGAAGATTAAGTCCCCGAATCTTAAGACTACCGAAGATTATATTTGGAAAGAAGGAGAAAGACAGCAATGGCTCGAGGCAGTTACGACTTTCGAAAGATTACTTTGAATCTCTCGTGGGCTGAAAGACCCCTTCGTGCTACAAAAGGCCCTGCTTTTGCCAATTTTTATTCCTTTGTCGTTGCTGCGCCTTCTTTCGGCTGCAACCATGTATGCGCCATTTATAGGCATGTTATTGAGCCCTCGAAACCACCAAAGTGGCAGGCCAAGGGGAGTTTCGGCTCGACTTAGCTCTTGCACCGTTGTAAACCCAGAACGACTCGGTGCAGGTAGTCTTTAGCAAGACGTTGGATTAGCAACAAACTCTTTCAACTCGTCCACCCCTCGGCTACACCCACATTCGTGTGTAATTGTATAAACAGGGTCTTCCTTTTTGCTGTGTTGCCGATTTTAATTTCTTAAATTATTTCACGCTGACTTCATAAATTTTTGAATTTTGTAATTTTGGTAAATTTTTCAACGAACTTTCGTATTATTTTACGGTCAGCACAGACGCCACCGAATTTCTTAGAATCCTATCATTTTTTCAAAATCGGCGTCCGCACATAAATACACAATTTGATCAACACAATTCGATAAAGAACATTATTTGATTAAAAAAACATGTTTGAGTGATTTTTTTTTCGTCAGCACATGTTGCGTACCAAATCGCAAGTTACCATAGATTATTTTCAGTGTATTAATTAATATTACTAATTTTCTTTTATTAATTATTATACGCCACGTTTCAATCGATTGACCGTCAGACGCAAAGAATTCCTTCGTACTTGACTGTCATAAACGAAGGCTGCGAATTCTTCATCTTGCAGCCTGGCACGCTCGTACCACATTTTTAATACTTTTCGCCCATACGGCAAATTCATGTTTTTCCACGTCGAATGGACAATTATTTCCGAATTTTTTAAACCTCACCGCTGCGCTCACTCTCATGTTCTATTTTTACCAGCCGCCAAGGATATAATTTTATTATATAACACATCTGCGTCTTAATCTTAATTAGATTTTTTATTTTTTCGCTCTCTGGTCAGTTTTCCCTCTCTGAAAATTGAACTCTTGCACTCTTCTGTGATTGGCGACTATCGCAACTCCTTATTAGGTTTTCCAATTTTCTTGACCAATCACCTTATCTTCGATTTTCAACTAACGAATTATTATCGACGCCTCCTTTTCTGAGGACCCCGAAGTCGTCGATCACACAAGTTGGTCCAACATCAACTCCAAAACGGTTAAGAGTCTAACGACCACCGCGAAACTATTTTTCATACACTGTGTTCACTCATATCAATATCAACTTTTGTACAACCATCGAATTTTCGAAAAAAGAACGAAGTTTGTTTTTCTCATTAAAGCACCGCGCAATATCAAGCAGGCGCGCGGATTCCCAAGTAAGCGTGACGTCCTTTTATTATTTAAAAGAAAGGTGTTGAGTCTTACAAACTCACGAGGTATCGAAACTACTTTTTCTAACTGGAAAAAAAATTACTTGATCGAAGAAAAAACTTTTCATTTTTTTTTAAGTTTCTTGTGTGCCAACGACCGGAGTTTTCGGAATGACCATGCACTTTTATTAATTTATCGGGAAAAGTGATGATGTTATGATTACATAAATGACGTAATAAATCGTCGACAGTGCAAACGAGCAGGCGTGAAGAGTGAATTTAGGTTGAGACGTTTTGTACACTGGAGTTTGCAACACGTGGAAGGAATTTTCAGGCCTCGATGACTTTTCTCTGCTGCGGCGGCGGGGGAGAGTCGATAGTCGGGCAGAAACGTAATTCTCTGATGGCGAGTCTTTCTCATGCTGAGGCAATTCACGATCTGTAACTGCTGCCCGGCCGGTCAATAAAGTTGTCCCTGTGGATGGAGAAACGTCATATTCGAGACTTTGAGATCGCGATCTATCGGAATAGAGAGGCCAATTTTCTGCTCCGCCGGAAAAATTATCTCCGATCGCGTAGGATCGTTAAATTCGGCATCAGCCGATCTTGTCAGTTTTTGGGTTTTCAACCGCACTCACGATTATCTTGACGAAAAAAAATAAAATAATCTTGGGATCAAAATATCTTCCTCAGATATTTACAAGCCACGGGAGAAAATCGAGTCCTCGTATTTTTACATTCATGTTTAAGCCCCTATTTTTCAGTCCCCTAATCTGGGAGACAACTTTTGAGCTTCCACTTTCCAGATAAAATCTTTTTTCTCTCTGAAATTACGTACAGCTTGAAACAACGAAATCGCTTAATCTTTTCCCTAATTCTTTAACTCTCGGTACTCCATCCGATTTTCTCTAATTCCGGATGCAAATTATTACTGGTGAATTTTTAAGTCTGTATATACAAAGGCGAAGATAAATAAATTTTGTTTATTTCGAATGTTTATTCTATTTTTATAGACTAAGCGGTCACGTGAGTTTCCTCCACTAATACGTAATCCAGATTATCGTTCAGTTTCGGTGAACGACTCTGCCTTCTGCGGAAGGCAAGGGAATGTTGGCTGAATTATTGACAATTCTTCTTCTCCTTCGTCCTGCAATTTCTTTTCACATTTCGAGCCTCTCGATTCAACTGGCGAATTTTCTCGCCTCGAATTTATCAATGGACAAGAAGTTTGCATTTCCCCGGGTTTGGCAACGCTCACGATTCGTAAATATGCCGAGAATTTTAAGAAGGAAAACGCATTGCGGGATAAATTTTCCGGATAATTGAACTTGACAAATTATTCTCGACAGCTTGAGGCGAATCTTTTGTACTCGAGCGTTGTATTGGCTTGGGAGGAGATTATGACCTTAGACACGTGCCCGCGTAACCTTGCGTTTACGGGGAAAGGGCTACCGGGCTTGCATTTCAAATTTTCTGAAAGTTCGATCGTTTCTCGAAGAATTAAAGTCCAATTGTTTCTTCACTGAGATCCCCGCATAGAATTAAAAAAAAAAAAAACAATGAAAATCGATGGAAAAAAAGGATTATTTTCTGGAGACCCGAAAGTGCCGAGTAGCAATTGCCTGAAAATCATTCAAGATTAGTTTCCAATGTTGTTTTCCTGACAAAATCCCTTAAGATCGTCCCTGTCGTACTCATTGGCTCGAAAACTCGTTTTCAAGCGAAATTCGCTCTCCACCTGTCCAGTCTTAGTCGCTGCTTCCGTTCTTGATATTAAATCTAATAAAACTAGAAGAAAAAAGCAGTTGGAGACATGAAAATATCTTTGGCGAATAGATTCGTGGAATAATTAAATGTTAAGGATAATCATAATCGATAAGGAGTCCTCGTGCTCAGCGATATGGGTCAGTGAGAAATGAATTTCATCGCGAGTTGGTGCGGTACGGGGGGGAAGTTCATGGTGAAGGTGAAAGTCGCGAATTCCGTGTGACACTTTTCCTCGGCGAATCTACAAGTTGAATTTCTTATTCGATTAGAATTAGCACTGCTTGTTATTTTTCTCGGTAAACGAGGGATTTACGGTGCGCGCGTATATACCTGAACGTTGAGTACGCAGATGCAGTTACGCCGCAGGGGAAGGTCGCTTACCTGCTCGAGTGTACGTGCCCCCCACCGAAGAAATTTCGGAATTGCTGATCGGTGATTGGCCGAGGGATTCGCAGTGAGAAGGAAGGAAGCGAAGTTGGTTATATGAGGAAGTGAATTTGTGGGAAAAGGGACACTTAGCTATGTGACACTGTTCCCTGGACTTGTCGCAAGCTCACCAGACTTCGATCCTTTTCAAAATATTACATTGCTCCGCGTGCTCAAACGTTTTTCTTTACCTTTTTTCTCCTACCATCTGTTTATCAAAATAAAACAGAAGAAAAAGTTTGTTTGGTCATGCCCTCGAAGTATAACCTTGAAATCTCGTGGCGCACGTGTTTGTCGACAGGTTTCAAGACTGTAAATACTCCAAGTTCAAGTTTGTTTTAATTTCTCATGGGATTGTGGCATTTTTTCGGAATTTTGTGACATGTGATTTACTAGTTTATTCTTCTGCTCCAGATCGTGTCATGCCGGTGCAGCAGTGACAGTGACGAAGAACCTGTTACGAAACAACCCCGACTCAGTCGCAGACAATCCTCACGAGCAGGATCCGGCAAACTCGCCAGACGGCTTGGTTCCTCCTCGTCCGGATTACTCGGCAGCCAACGCGAGCTCAATCTTGGTCGGACTTCCTCATCAAACTGCTCCGATAGCGATATGTCCTTGAAGAATCGGCTCATCGACGACGAGTCTTACTTCGAGGTGAGTCAAAATCTCCGTTCTTGGTTGCGGAGAAAATTAACGAAAGGTTTCACGGCTCTTTCGGAATTTCTCGGGGTACGGGGTTTTATGTTTTTGCTGTGAAAATTCGTTATTCATTACGGTGATTCTTCGTGCGAGGCGCTTCGAATCGCATTTTGGAATGAATTAGACAAATTTTGTTCGATTCTTTCGTTCCAAATAATTCAATATTCGTTTCTGTAAAGATCGAAAATATTTTGAAAAATGGATTTTTATGAATTTTTCACGTGGAGGTCCTCGAATTGCCACGTTTCATTTATTTTCAAACCTTAAAACGTTTCCAAAAGGCATTTTTTTTTTTTTCAATTATTTGACGAGTCGAAATTATTATTTTTTCGGAGCGGAGACGTTTTCGGCGGTTGTCATTTCTACAAAACGATTAGAAAACAATTCGTGTTTGATTCTATAACGCGATCGATCTTCACGCGATGAAAATAAAATGATTTCCAAAGAAGTCGCATTATTTTTTTAATAATTGTCACGGAAATACTTGAGGTTTTATTTTTTTCATTAATTGCAGGACGATCTCGAGGAACTTTGCGTAATACAATCGAAGCCTCGAGCAGGAGAGAATTTCGAGAAGATCAGGAGTTCGCCGGTGATAGTTGACCAGGGCGAAGAAGGGGACATCGAGGAAGAAGGTGCTCAGAGCGAGGAAGAGTGTGACGAAGAGATGGCGCCGATTCCAGGACCAGGCAATTCGTCGATCGATCGGATCGACGGGATTTCGAAGGTTGCCTCGACGATCGTAGAAGAAACTCCGAGACGTCGCCGAGGCCTGGACGAGTCCGCGAGCTTCAACACATCCGACAGGAAGTCAAAAAACTGCGCAACTTTTTATTTCAAACATTTGGATACCGATTCGGAGGCTGACTGTGGAATGCGCGAAGAAATGCAGAACGGAGTGGATGATTCGTCCGAAGAGGAATGGACGTACACGGCGTCGCCTCCGGATAATTACGAAATGCGTTACGAGGAGAAAAAAACGAACGTCGTGGTCCGCATCGACTTTGACAAACCGTCGAGCATCGAGGAAAACGAAAACGTCGATTTTAAACCGATCGCAATTGAATCGAAAGAGAAAGAGCTTAAGGAGAAGGTCATACCCGAAGAAGAGGCTCAACTCATCGAAGAAGAAAATCCAGGCAAGAAAAGCCCGTCGTTAAAAAACAAGAAGAAGCAAAAGAGCGAGGGAAACGATGACGAAAACGAAACGAAGAATGACATACAGAGACTTATTCTGGAGGTAGAGAAACTCGTTAGAGAAGAAGGACGAGCAGGTGCAACGAGCGATTTGACACCCCTCATTTTTGAGGGTCATGGACACCTCGAAAACTATCGTGCCAAATACGCGAGAATTAAGGAATGGCTCAAACTCAATTCGACCCATAATCACGAGGAACGATCAACCACTTCGCAGGTAATGAGTCGACGGCACAAATAATAAAACTTACCAACATAAAATTCCACAAAATATTGACCTGAAAATATGGCCTCACATTATTATCGATTCGACCCCAAATTCTCTGAAGAAAAACCCTTGAAAAATATGTTTTTTCTTGATTTTTGTTTGCCCTCCGAAAAGTTCAATAAAAAATCCTTTTTTTTTTCTCGTTTAAGTGGCTTCAGCCTTTGGACAGTTGCGACGCGAGTGGCGAGTACACGACTGGGGAGTCTGACGTTGAGAAGGAGTCTGTATCGTCCGAGGATTTGCAGAGCAGCGTAGCGACGTTCCGTCGTTTCGACGGGAACGTCGATCTCGGCGTTTGCGTATCGCAGTCAGTCTCCCAAGAAATATTCAACGACAACGACAAGACGATAATGAACGAGAGCCATTCGTCAGCAATGATGATGGAAACGAGCACGCCGAAGGTCGTTATGAGGACGAAACGAAAATCCGATGGACCGAGACCCTGGAGCGTTTCCGGTGTCTTTCAAATCGCCCAGGCTGCCAAAATCAATTCGAACAATGATACGATCTCCCAGTTTTCTATTTCCGAAACGGCTCTCCATCAGCTGGTGGCGACGCCGCCTACTAAATCAGTTTCTCTCGATGCAACGTGAGTTTTTACAAAATTATTTTCAATATTGATGAATGAACCGATGAAAAAACGAATAAAATACGCTCCGGGTCAATTTGACCCAGTGTATGTATCATACCGCAAATCGATGATCCAAGTCAAATATTGAAGAGGCAACGATATTTTGTCAAATGAATAAAGTAAGCCTCGGGTCAATTTGACCCAGTGTGTACACGAGCGGAAAAACGATTTTCAGAATCAAACATTCAAATGTTGATAATATTTCATTAAATTGTAATATCACCTCCCTTGGTTTTCCATCCAGTGGCTCACGCGTGCCCTTCAACAATTCGACGTCGACGCTTCTCGAGGAAAATGCGAGTGGACATGACGGGCGTGTGATCGGTAGAGACAATTCGCTGAGAAAGAAGAAATCGCGACTACGCAGAAAGACTGTGGTAAGAAAAAGTGATTGCATGATTTATTGTTTTGGTAATTTTATCAATAATCCATAATTCGTTATTAAGTATCCACTCAATTTTCTAACTATTCCATTCATTTATTTATTTTTTTTTATTATTATGTATTTTATTTATTCAATGAACGAAACGAAAATGTTAGAAAGAATTCATTGAATTGAGATGAAACCGAATAATTTGAAAATTAGTAAAGATTTAAATTTGTTTTTTTTTTTTTGCCAACAGAACGGAGGTAGTTCGATTGTGCATACCGGAAGTGATGGGAGTTCGAATCAACAACGAGCTTCGGTTCGTCGCGGTAACAGAAGCAGATCGATTCGTACGATATCGCGAGATTGCAACGGCCGTCTAACAACTCTTGTCAAGTCCGGATCGTTTTCCGGATGTACTGCCCGACAGGAAACAGCCTCGGAAAAACTGATCGTCAGCGACCCCACGTCAGCCGATCAAAATCTGTCGTACTGCAGATCCGAAACATCGACCGCCGATACCGAGGACAATACCTTTAGCTCGCGTGGCACCAAAAACTGCTCGGTCTACGAAGAAAATCCTTTGGACACTGTGCTCATTGGTGTTGCTGTACTCAACGCAGATAGCGACGTTGAGAAAAACAGCCTTGGAAACAATTCCTTCTCTGAACAGGCCTGGGACAGTTATCAGGTGTGTATGAACTCTGAAAAACAAAAAAACAGTTCGAGCTACAAATCTTGGAATAATGGCGGAAAAAAAAATTGCCAATTTTAGGGGTTTATGAAATTGAATAATTTGGCAGAACCCTCGATAATCAACATTTCATTCCTCAATTGTGTGATTGTACGATTATTGGAGTATCGACTTAATTAATTGAAGAAAAAAAAAGTAGAGATTTCTTTTTTTTCCTCGAGCCAGCGGATCAAGTGAATTGTTTAATTATTCAAAGTGTCAATAATTTCGTTTCTAACATTCACGGATGGGGATGGGAAAAACACTTTCTGGTCCAAGAGGAAAAAAAAAAAAGATTAAAAAAGAATTGAACAGTGTTCCCGTTCGTTGGAAAGTTGTCAATCCGCATATTGCAAGTTCAGTCGTCCGATAAATATTCCATACGGTCGATGTAATTTGAGAACTTGGGAGACGCGCTCGGTGTGCGTCATTTTTTATCTTTTCATCGCAGAGTCTCGAGGGGTTATAAATTTGGATTTTGACGAGTATAAAAAATAGGTACGCTTTTATTTGCAGGAGAAATACATGAGCGAGCCGTACAGCGAAACTGCGGATGTCGAAACGGCACGAAGGCTTCTGGATTTTGGTGACGACTACAGAAACTTCTTGGACAGCCAATCCGATTGCGCGTCGAGCATGAGCGCTGTTCGTAGCAGTTCACCACCGGCGGCGATGCATTCGGTAAGCCCCGCTTCGAATCTCCCCCTTAAATTCGGTTCAAAAAGTCACTTATAAGTTTTTTTATTTTATTTCTAATTTTAAAAAGTTTGTTCTTTTTTCTTAATGTTGAATTTTTCTCAATAACCCTATTTCGAGAAGTACAAATTTGGTCATGAGTTTTCAAACTTTATTTTTATTCGATTTTTCTGGATTTCTAAATCGTTTGATTACGAGGATATGAAAATTTGCCGGAGGTCGATCCTTTCGACTTTTTCTTGACTTCTCAATTGCCTCTTCTCAGTTAATAAAATTGGTCAATTTTTTGGGATGTTTTCCATTCGGTTGTCATCTTTGAGTGTTTTTTTTTTGTTTATACTCTTCACGCTGCTTGTTCATTGCAGGATAACGTCGATAGTTCGGAAGAAAGTGACAGCGACATGGAAGATGTGCGTCGAATAATCGAAAGATCTCACAAGCGGCTCGTTTTTATGGAAAATCATTTTTCACGAGGACCAAATACACGTGGATCTCGCGATAATGTACGTATGAATAAGTTTCAGTTGGAATTGTATCAGCCAGGTTCGTTCTTCCGCGACCTCTATCGCCTCTTTCGGGAAGCTGCTGAACGTGTTGTCAGTTATATGAAAAGATTTTTCCTCTGGATGAGCACGCTGCTGTGATCGACCAACTTCGTTACGTTATATTCATACCGAATTATTCAATAATGATTAATTAAATAATTGATCCTCCGAATTTGCGGACTCGAGGAAAAGTCAGGCATCGGAGGATAAAATGAACGAGAATTGTCCCTCGAATTCTGCGGTTTTTCCGATGCAAAAATCGTGCTAATTCGTCTCAGCGAAATAAGGAAGAAAATTCAGTCGCCCGAGCGAATTAAAAAATATTAAATCGACGCAATTCATCGGCTCATGATTGAAAAATAACAAAAAATTTTAAAATTGAAAAAAAAAAACTTAATGTATACGATCGATCGCGTAATTAATCACGAGATCATTAAAAAATTGAGGAAGGAAAATGAGTCGCAAAAATTTTAAGAAAATATTTGAGAAACCTGTGAAAATGAAATTGAACGACGAAAGTCTGACGGGAACTCGAAAATAAAAATATTCGTCTCCGATAATCGCGAGATATATTAGGCACGCGATGGAAAAATATTTTTATGTATCAAAACGAAATTATGTTAAAACAAAATATATGTATACACACAAATGTTACACTAACAAAAATGACTCTAAATACAAATAATAAATAAATGTATACATTTATAAATTGATTCAAAATTGCGGCACGCAAAAACATTCAATACAAAAATGTTCCCATCGTCTTAGCCCCATCCCAACATACAAACAGCACATGCCCATGACTTCAATCCGGAATTCGAAATATATTTAAACAATTTATCAATAAAATACCATATTGAACCGTTACCAAATTTTTAATTGACCCTCGCTGGCTGGCCGAACCACAAAACCATTAATCAACCGCGATTCCCGAAAACACGTAAACGCGAAAGCCATTTTCCGCTGAGTTATTAAATCCCATGCAACTGGAAAATAATTACAACCAAGTAAATCGTGAAAAATTAAAAAATTTAATTCCCTCGATTTTGTTGATTCATTGGAAAATGACGCTTAAAAAATATCGGGACTGGGGGTGGAAGGTTTTCACATTTTTTTGTTTGTAATGTTCAGAAAGTGGAAAAAAAAGTTCCGAGTAGATTGCGCTCAAAGTTTCCAAATAACGAAAAAGCAATAAATAGAAGAATTTCGAAAAACGGTATGAGAATCTCGAACATAAGATAAAACCGACACAGCAGCGGCAACCCGCGACGTTTCCCTTGAATTCGCAGCACCATCAGTGCTCCTAGTGATTTTTTCTGGTAATTTTCCCAGAAATTTCCCTAGGGATTTTCCCATCAATGTCCCCAGGGATTTCCCGACGTTTTATCACCTGGAACAATTGTCATCCTGGCATTCTTACAAAAGACTCATAAGTTCGCATCACCGAAAAAAAATAGAAAATGAATTTGCAACAGATTCGTAACTGCCAAGCAGCCTTAATTAACGCAACTATTTTTTATTCCAAGTTTAAAACAAGATTACGACATTGGGGAGAAAAATTGAATCAACAGAGACCCTAGAAAGTCTCTGGAATTAATTCCGTGCTGTTATCAACGATAAGAAAAAATTTTAACGCCAGCGATTTAATTGAAATTGTAAAAAAATGTAAAATGATGAAAAGTCATAAATATGTCTCCTGCTTTGCTTATTTGCTAAAAATATCACAAGTTTTTCATCACAACAAAAAATATAACAAAATCGAAGAATTTGATATTATTTCATTTATTATTTCCGGTTTTTGTTTTTTATTTTTTAACTTTTAATCGAAGAATCAATGAATTGGTAGAAATTGAATGTTTGATTTGAATGTTTCAGGTGGAATTGGAGAGCGTTTGCAAAGAGAATATCAAGTGCCTGAAGACGTTGATGGATTCAAGCGGAAGTTGTATCAAAGGTGATAAGAGCGTGAAGCAAGTGCGAGGTGAGTACGACCATGAAAAAGTAAATCGTCGATCGGCCGTAGCGTTGATCTCTTACGCTACAGCCGTGTTAGTGACTGCACTGAGCGGTCTCGTGTTTCTATTTATGTCCTGACGTTGTTTTAACGAGCTCCACTGATTACAAAGGAGATGATGAAGCTTCTAGTCCATTATCGAATAATGCGTTAGTACCGCGTAGTTTTATCGAGGCTTATTCCGGCGCGAATGGCTCTAAGAGAGAGAGAGAGAGAGAGAGAGAGAGAGGGAAAGAGCAAAAGATCGATCGACCGAGCCAAGTACAAGTTTAAATCGTTAGGTCGGAGGAGCTCACGTTCGAATTAACGCGAAATTGATCCCGTGGAATGAAGAAAAGTATAATTTGCGAAGCGAGGGGTAAAAAAAGTGCAAAACTAAAATTAAGTAGCTTTTTGTACGTGGAAGCTTGGTAATTCTTTGCTCGATATCAGACACGATCGAACGTCCTCTCCCTCTTTCTCGAATTTATATTTATTTATTTATTTATGCCGTTCTTATTTGCATAAATCTCCTTTTTATTTATTTATTTATTTATTCATGCTTTATTAATTCTTTGGGATTCTTGACCATCTTTTCGACCTTTTCACTCTTCTTCTTGGTGCAACGTGTCGTTTTTATTTTCCTTTTTTTTTTGGTAGAGAATTTCGTTTATCCAGCGACTTTTGTAATTGCATTGTATACAATGGTGTTTGTATGGTTTAATAAAATGCACATAATTTTTATCGCTGCTTCTTCTCTTCTTTTTTTTTTACTAATAATGCTTCTCTCTACGTCATTTTTAAGCTTAAGTTATTGGCATGGACATCGGTGCACGTTCGCTTTGCATGCGGCTTTACAGACCACAAGAATTCGCCAATGAATGCTGCACTTTGTGTATATACGTATCTCTACGCACATTAGCAATAGATTCGCTCACGCTGATAAGCATACACGTTTCCTGCACTCTCTCTGTTTCTCTCTTTTTCTCTTTTTTTTTCCATTTCTATCGCGAGTGGCTCAACCATTATTCCGATCAAGAATAAATTACGTGCTGTGTGTAATTTCGCCTTAATATACGGAGTGTCCTTAAAATTGCAAATTAAATGAATCGTACGAGTAGCTGATGGAATTCTGAAGAGAAAAGTCCCGAGCGATTTTTCTCTACGAGCGACCGATGATGAGTTATCAAGGAATTGACACTAGCCACGCCCACTTTGTCGCATTGACGTGCCTGATAGGCTCGGCTCAATATCAACGATATCTCGACAACGGTCCATCCTAAGACAAAGTGCCTGAGAACTTTTCTCTTCATATGATAGTCCGCTATCGGTTCCCGCACAAATTTTGGTAAAAATTCGAAAAAAAAAATTTTTCTGGAATTCCTGACGTGTAATGAATTATGCAGGCCATGGTGATTAAATACCTTTGGTTAAGAGGCTGAACGAACGTGGACACCTGTACGACATGTGTCATACTATACCCACCACGACTTTCGTAATACGAACTCATGAAAGTCGACACCGGTATTACAGAGCAATATTTATCGTTGTCTTGCCTCCACTTTCGTTCCGAGCCTTCTCTCACGTCGTTCAATCTCCAAACGTACAGAGTTTCAGTGCCTCTCGCAAAAGACCAGATTCTTTATCCTCCTCGCGAAGCAAGTTCAATGCTCATTTCACTAGACACGTTTTATATGCCGCGAGGTAGACCGTGCGATAGAATTGCATCCACCGAGGGAGCTAAACCTCGGAGTAAATTGCAACTTTATTCTTATCTGAATTACAACAATTCTGTCTAATTGCCCACCGATATCTTCCCACCTAACACCCACAGTCTTCGACCATTCTCTCGCGCGCATCTCTTATTCTTCCCTCAGCGGTAACTGTAAAACCGGCGAGAGTGAAAATTGCAAAAATCCATAATAATTTGCGGTTCAGGCGGAACAACGCAATATCGTGAACACGTTATTAACGTGACACTGAAATTCGCACCTACGGAATGTAACGGAATTTTTTATCACTCGTTACATAAATGCGCGATTGCATGCCCGGAACGCGAGGCAAAATCAGCGAACGCTAAAATTTGTTTTCTCATCTCTAGAGCCTCGCGGAGCAGGGATCAACGATCAATATTCCGTTCAATTGGAATGAAAATTGCATATTTCTTCGTTGTAACGTTTACACTTATATTATCAGCACGAGTGACGTACGTCGTCGTAGCTTTCTTGATTGCGACAAAGTGCGGACGCGAATCAATTAAGGCCGCGAATTATACGGTCGTAGGGAGTTGACCAGGAGGAAGGAAACACGAGAGGGAGAGAGAATGGAATATGGTGTAGAAGTGAGAAAGCGTGGGCGAGGGAGCGAGTGCGTGTAAAGGCGACGATTCGCAGTGAGCGTCGCCGAGTAGTTTTCTCGTTGAGGCCTTATAAGCAAAAGGCAAAGTCGGAGAGTAGAGTATATAGAGTCGAAGGCGCGAGGATGGAGTTGCTGGCAAACAGTCGGCGAGGGTAAACGTCAGTGATCGCGCGGTGCTGGCCACTGGGTTGTTCCTCGCACATCGTGGACGATCGTTGCGAAACGATCTCATCCTCATCTTTGTATTTTCTCGGGCGCGAGAGCATTCGTCGACGGTGAGATGTTGGATCGAGAAACGGAGCTTATATGTGTATTTACTTTCACGATGTGCGACTGGGCGCCTCGAGGGTAAAAGAGGCGAGGAGAGGGAACCATCGCATTGGCTCATTCGCGATCGCGAGCTCGTGTCCCGCACACAGTACGTTTTCGGCTGTCTCGCGGTCTGGCCAACGCGATAAATCATCCCGCGCTTTTACCTTTGGCATCGTTCGAGCCAAACAAAAACGTGTATTCCGGGTATTTTCGATGCTGCTGCTGAGCTTCATCGATCCTTAATTCCCGTTGATGAATTAGTCGTTGGAATTTTTTAGTCTCTTTGTAATTGTGCGGTGACGAAATTTGGTGGGGATTCGAATTGGCCAAGTGGATGTGGTAAATGCTGAGCAGAATGAAAGGCCCGAGCAAAAAGTTGTTATGACGTTGAGCCATTTGTCACAGCAGGACCGGAGCTATGTTTGTTCAGACTGACATCACGAGCGAGGATCTGCCGGACACTCCCTTAACGGGGACTCGACCTCCAGGTACTTTTTCCACACGTTCTTTATGCACGTGCGATCAAATTTTTCGCGCGATCGGACAATCTTTCGGCGTGGGGGCGGCAACGCGGGGGGAGGGACAGGGAATTGGATTTTAGCGGTCAAGAATGCGCGTGGGAGTGAGGCGATTATCGTGCGTTTAATGAAAAATCGATCGTAGCGTACGTAAGAATGTACACAGAACCGAGCAGGTGGGACGTGCATGATACCGCGGAGGGGATCTTGGAGATGCATCGCGATGTGTAGGTCAGTGACCCGAATACCTTTCTCTACTGATTGAGCGACAGGTTTCCGCGGCAATTTTCTAACCCACCTCCGCAGCTGGTTACTGCTTTGACGGATGGAGAGAAGAGGAAAAGGTTTTCCTGTGTAGAAACACGCCTGTGTGTCGAATTCGCTCACGCGGTCGATAAAATCATATTAAATCGCAACGGGACTGGTGCAGCAAGCGGCGGGAAATAAAAAGGTTCGAGGGAGCCAAACGACCTTGGACCCGATCAACTCGATGTTTCCGTTCACGTTTTTATTTATCCGTCCACCTCTCTATTCATCTCACGTAATATCGGAACAAGTGTGCGTGCCGCAAAGCAACCAACGACTCGAGCGTATACCCGTGAACTTAATTTTACTCTCGCCATCCAACTTCCCCTCTTGTATCCATGTGTCTACCGTGCCCGGCGTGTCAGTGTGTGAACCAGCTGTTGGTCTCGTTACGTAAATCCGCGAGTTGTCTTTCGCGGCAAAGATAAAAAAACTGCTGCGCGAAATCGTGTGTATTAGAGGAGAAAGACACGGTGACGAATATGCAAGCGCAGACGTCATGCCAGGAGCACGTGGCTTCGAGTGTAAATAATTGACTTACGTGGCGAACGAGCGAGCTAGCTTTGCGAAAACCTCGTTGAATCGGTTCGAAATGAAATTTATCGCGAAATATACGTGTGTGTGTGTGTGTGTGTGTGTGTTCTGACGTTTCTTCATACGACGTAAGGATCGGAAGGGAGGGAGGGAGCTAGGGACAACCGGAGGATTATTTTTAAAAAAATTAACCGTTACTCGCGCGGGGCCAGGTTGACCCGTTGTATTCGAGGAAGTTCTCCCGCGAGAAAGAGCTGAACGAGAAAAACGAAAAATAAAAAGCATCGCTCTGATTGCTGCTCCCTCGCGCGATCTTAGTGCAAATAAAAAACGATCCTTCGACGAGACGTCGAGCGAATCGAGACCGTTTTGCTCAGCCTTTTCTCTCTCTTTCTCTTCTGCTTCAATATTTTTCCTTTCACCAACTGTTGCTCCATACCGCGTCTGTTTCTAATTAAAATGTCAGGTTTTTTCCGTCCCGATCATCGAACCTCCGACTGATAAGAGACGCGATTCGCTAAAGAGTCAAGATCGAAATAATGCAGGATAAGAATCTACTCGATAACGAAAAAATTGGAATCACATGTTCTTCTGATAATTTGCTGCTCGTGGGTGTCAACGACAACGCTTGGAATGCTAAATTTTTTTTTTACTCCATTTTTATCAGGAACGAAATTTAATCGAAAGGAAGAATTTTTCTTATGGAAATAACAAAATTGTTTGGTTCTGCGAAACGTTCTTGAAATGAATTGACGATTATTGCACGTGCCACCATGATCTCTGCGAATTAACAATTATTTAATAATTTACTATTTAATAATTAAAAAATTGAACAACTTAATAATTTACCAATTTGATTTAATAATTTTATCATTAAAAAAAAAAACGAATTTATTTGCAATTCTCCAAATCACTTTCTTTCCCCACTTCTGACGTGAATAGCAATTTTTTATACCGAATTTCTCTCCTTGAATTGAATTTAATTTTTTTTCTGCACATGAATGAAAAAAAAAAATTTCAATATAGAAATTCTGGCGTACTCTTCATGCACGAACGTATGTATGTGCATCATAGATCGCAAATTTTCACTTACTTTCCATTCTTACGTCCCATATACGAATCCGAGCAGATAATGCAACGACAACGATGCAAGTTTGTGCATTCGCGCATCTTCGAGATAGCAAGAGAG